>JACGTP010000165.1:72155-92901 GCA_023678845.1 Mischocyttarus mexicanus | reverse complement strand
ATCTATTATTGTTTAAAAGAACGAGAATATAAATTCGATGAACCGTTCACTTTGAAATCCACCGTTAGACTGGTTCGTAGTTATTCTATGAAAGTTCTTTTATTGATAGTTGTTTATATGACCTTTTAAAAGCTACCACACATATGGTAGAACATTAATAATATTCATAATAAATAAAATTTAAATATATCTTACTAATAGAATATTATATTCCATGTTTATTAGACTGCAATATACATTTCCTACGATTAATTAACCCATTTGCATCGTAAGTGCATATACATGCGTATAATTATCCTGACCATTATCGCTAAATTTTGAAATTCTTTTCCTTTAAAATAAATCGTTATTTGTGCTCGTAATTATAAAAAAAGTGCTTTAAGTCATAAATTTCTTTTTTTGACACATTTAACGAATTCCATTTGATTTTGTATTTGAATTACATCTAATGTTAAAATAATTAAGTTTTCAAGTTAAAAATGAAACAAATTCCTATTAAATTATGTGCATTGTTTGCTCCATTTCATACTTGACAATCTAATACAAATCATATAAATCACATAGAATTTATTTAGTTTAAAATAACATGGTGTGAATTAACAGATAAACTAAATAACATTTTTTGTTTGTTTTAAATAGTGTAGACAAGTTTCATAATTATGGGCACATTTGTCTCTTTGAAAACACTACGAATTAATTGAAAAAAACTAATATCTCGTTGGAAGGTTAGTAGGAAAAATTGAAAAATTTATAGGGAGAAGGAAAACGATGTTTCAACGAGATTGACAAGTATCGAACTCATCGACAGACGGTAGCAGAGAACAGAGAGGGAAAGAGAGAGGGAATGAGAGAATGAGAAAGAAAATGATGAACGAAGAGCGTACGGATAGCTAGTATTTCATTTCTTCCCACGAGTTTTATGAATCGCGTTTGATAATACAATATCGATGTTTGCAATAGGGGATAAAAAAAAAGAAAAAAAAAAAAGGGATACAACAATGTGTCGGAACGTTCACAGTGCTGAGCAGGAAGCATCGATATATTACGTTATTAACCATGCTCGTTCACTCTCTGTCTCTCTTTTTGAAAAAAAGAAACAAAAAAATGAAATAATAAAAATCAGAAATGGAAAAATATTCGTCTATTCGCATTACACACAAGTTTTTATTATTATTATTATTATTATTATTATTTATTTATGTATCTAATGAAAATATATAATTCCTGTAAGATTATTTAAATATTTTTGTCCACCCACGTAAATATAATAATAATAATAATAATAGTAGTAGTAGAAGTGTAGTACGAATGAAAGAACATCGGTATTAATCGATAAATTGCATCGAAAAAACATTTCCCAACGATATTTTATCATCCTTGTTTTAATCCATTTATTTATTCATACACACACTCATATATAAACATATATTAATATTTTTGTTGAAAAAGTCCTCTTTGGTATTTAATAATATTCCACTTAATTTGAATTAGAAAACCCACAGGAATAATAACTGATAATAATAATAATTATTATTATTTTAAACGAATAATTGTTCTATTGGATTTTAAAGTAATACGATGTATCGTTGTATAAATGAAACTATGAGATAGAAATAAATAAAGAAATAGAAAGAGAAAGAGAGAGAGAAAAAGAATGTATTAAAAATTATCTCGGTTATATACGCGTTCATACAAACGACCAATAAAATACGTGATCTGATAGTGTGTGGTTAGAGTAAAAGAGAAAGAAATAGTTCACATGTGTAGTAGAAACAGAAAGAGAGAAAGAGAGAGAGAGAGAGAGAGAGATAAACGGTCCGAATTAATTCGCTTGTACGGTCATAACTTTTCCTTCGGTTGCATCGGATGCATTGTTCGACGAACAAAAGGGTGGTCCCGCCTGTCAATTTCGCACCGTCGACGCGTCGAAATCGTGCGCGAAATAATGTTGACATTAAAGGTGCGACACGAGGCTGCTGATTTTAGTACCACCGATAAAAGGGGGGTGGAAAGGGAGAGGTAGAGTGGGTTGGTGGGTGGGTAGAATGGATGATACCGTGAAATAATTCAACAGACCGCAGACGGGAAGAACGTTTATGAACCAAAAAATAAAAAAAAAAAGATTTAAAAGGGAATAAAAAAGTGAGAGAGAGAGAGAGAAGAGGAGAGTACGTTCGTTTAAATTAGTTGCTAATTTTTCTTTCGATCATGATGATAGCAACGATCAAATTCAAACCACACAGATTATTTCTCGGAGATTATACGAAATGAGAGATAATCTATCGAGGGTAGTTTGTTTTAATCTTTTTTTTTTTTTATATATCAAGTGGGGCTGATTTAATCCGTTCATAAAGATAATTAATAATTTCTCTTTCTCTCTCACTCACTCATTTTATATATGCATATCTTTATCGTATAAATATTTATCGCATCGCGTGACCATGTGTACGGATACTCTGTCATTAACATGAGGAAAAAAAAAGAGAAAATACGTTAAACAAATAAAATAATACCGAACAAATGGTACAATATTAGATTGTCAAGTATGAAATGAAGCAAAAAATGCACATAATTATATTGAAAATTGATCCATTTCATACTTGACACACTTATTAGTAAAGGTATAATAACTTTTATAATAATTTTTGACTCACTTGTAAAATTGTTACAAATATCGTTGAGTTTGAATATCGTATTTTTCAGTTTTCTAAAACTAAGATTGCTATTGTCGTAAAGCTTGCATACAAAATTTGCAAAGAAGTAGAAAGAATATTTTTGACAAGTTTTGGTACTTCGTGAGATTTTTGTAAACAAAATATGTTGCTTTAGGAAAATATCAAGTGCAATTTTATCAAACGAAGAGACGTCAAAAAAACGGGAAAGGTTCACCAAGAAATTGCAGTTTGAAGTTTTTGTTGAAATTCTTAAAACAGTAAAGGTTCCAGTCTGTCAAAAATTTGTCTAAACATCATACATTTAAATAATTTGACCTGTACGTATACTTTTAATTGCATTCAAAACACTAACCCTTAAATATCTCAATTCAAGTATAAATCGATTTAGACGATCTCCAAAATAAATGCCTCGTATTTTGGTTATACCTGTGTTTGTGTGAGTATGTGTGTGTGTATAGAACAGATACTGTATGTACTTGTACGTGAATGCATACGATGATCGATGAAAGGAACAATAATGCATACGCGTGTATGCAGATACGAGTTCGTTAAAAACCTCGTTCGTTATTTTTCACGCCGAAGATATTCTTTTATATAACTTATTGGGACAAAATTGTTGTTTTTTCGTTGATATCGTTGACGTTTTAACGAAAGGAAAGGGAGAGAAAGCATATATAAAAATAAAAAACAGGGTATAGTGTTTCTCTACAAATTGGATTGGTCGTACATTATAAGCCCGATAAAAGCCAGGACAAGATTCAAATGAAAAATTAGTGTAAATGGTCTCGACCGTCGTGTTACCAGGAAAGATCGTTTGCAATCACGAACGTGTTGGTTCTGTCACCACGATAGTTCGAAATATCTCATAAAATAGAAAACAGAGACAGAGAGAGAGAGAGAGAGAGAGAGAATAGTAGAATATACGCATGGATAGAGAAATGAAATTCGACGTGGCGTATGCATTTCGTTGGAGCAATAGCACTTCCGTTGTTCACACCGATCATTCTCACTCTAACACTTTAAATGCATTATTTTAAATTAGAAGAGAAAATCCTATTTTTCTTCTATTATTATTATTATTATTATTATTATTATTATTATTATTTTATAAAAACATAAACGAACGAGGAAGGTGATGTCAGTAACAATGACAGTTTTGATACAATTTAATATGATTTGTATTTTTTTGGTCTGTCGTTTAGAAATTCATGAACGTTTCCCATTTCTAGTTTCGTGAGGAAATATTTCTAATCAGACGAGACAATCTCTTTTGTTGTATATATTCTCGCGTTTCTATCAACAATAAATTAATTATTTAAACTACAGGGAGAGAGAGAGGGATTCGTTGATTTCGTGTTGGTTTTTATCGGATTAAGATAACCAGTTAAAAGAAATATTAATAATAACAATAATAATAATACTAATATTATTTAAATGTAAATATAAACTGTTAAACAATATGTTGAATCGTAATAAAAATTGTATCATCGATTCGTGAGTATACATTCGAGTGATGTACATTCGTTTATCGAAACAATAACCGAGATAAGAGAAGTTACTTTGTAACATTTATTAAAGTACGATTTTATGTACAAGTACACTCAAACTTCCCTTCACACATACACATACACATGAATAGACATTTATATTTACACAGACGTGTACGTAGAAAGTTGAAACTATCTCGGATGATAGCGTGAGCTATCAGAAGCAGAAGTGGATCGCCGATATTACTGGAAGCAAAGCTAGCCAAGCACAACGAAGCTATGAAAAAGGAAAATGAAAATGAAAAGAAACAAGGGAAATGAATGAAAGAGAAAGAGAAAGAGAAAGAGAGGGAGATAGACAGATATCAGCCATTCCATGAGCGTGTCTCTCGAATAACAAAGACCCCTTTTTCTCGATCGAGTTCGAGAAGGTGCGAGAAAACCGATGGAGGAAAAAGGAAAGCTACTTGAAAGAAGGTAACGTTTCTTCCCTCTTCTCTTCTTCTTCTTCTTCTTCTTCTTCTTCTTCTTCTTCTTCTTCCCCTTTCGATAATACCGATTGAGAACGAAGCAACAAGTTTCGTGAACTAGTTGTTACTACCTAAAGTATCTTATTGGATCCACGTGTGGCATCTAAGGAAAACTCTTTTAGAATTTGAGTGGTTAAATGAAACATGCATATAAACAAAAGTTTAATTTAAAATTTATTCAATTGTAGTTTCTATTTTTTTTTCAATCTAATCGAGTATTAATTAACAATCTTAGAACTATAATTTATGTAAAAGTGGCATGTGTTTCAAACTATCGTTGGTTATTAAATTAGGCAACAAAATGTTGGGTTGGTGGAAAACAAATGTGATTTTTGGCTACAATTCAATGGGAAAGTTTGATATTTTGGTTCAAGCATTTAGTATAATAAGAAAAATTAGTAAAGCAAGAAATTTTGTGGGAAAGTTGTTATTTTATTGGACCTATGTGTGCATCAAAATAAAACCCTTTTAGAATTTGTGTGGTTTAATAAAACATGCACACAAACTAGAATTCAACTCAAAATTTATTCAATTGTAGTTTATATTTTTTTTTTTAATCTAATCGAGTATTGAATAACAATCTTAGAACTATAATTTATGTAAAAGTGGCACGTATTGCAAACTATCGTTTATTATCAGATTACCAAAATTTAATAATAAAAAAAATCCAATACACTCTAAAACTAAAATAAAAAAAATCTACTTCACTCGAAACGTCAGTCGATGCATCAACAAATTCTTTAAAAAAATTTATTTTATTTATAAATAGATTCAACAAAGATCAACATTTGTTTAACACGAATACCACTTTTATTAGATAATAATTATACAATAAATACACAGACACATGATAGAGGAACAAAACCTCTCGTTTATTCTACAACAAAGAAATAAACAAGCATTTAAGATTATCATAGATCATTCATTCATTCATTCATTCATTCATTAATTCATTCATTAATTCATTCATTCAATCATTCCATCTCATTCTTACTTCCTATAAGAGCTTTTCTTCCTATCTACCTTCTCCACCCTCCAATCCTATCCTTACTTCATCTTAAGCGAAATGGCAAAACGAGCTTAAACAGAGCTTCGCTTTCTCGAACGAATAACTTCAGCGTATTCAGCAATGTTCGCGACTTCCGCTAAAGCATCGCGATAATCCTCGAGTTCTAACTCACAGACACGCGGCCAATGGCGCGAAAGCTGCTCGAGCTTATTCTCCTCTCAGTCTTTCTCATTCACTCTCTCTCTCTCTCTTTCTGTTGTCTTCTTCTTTCCTTTTGTTCTTTCACTTCCTCACTCTCTTCTACGTTCCAACCCGAACCCCAACTCCAACCCCAACTTCAACCCAAACCCCGAACCCAACTCACCCTTTACTACCAGGTTCTCTTACCACTCTTCGCGATCGTCCGTTATTAAGCTTGCGGTATCTTCTTCCGTTCTCTCCGAGATCCATTATTCGATTCTTCCGTTTAAATTCTGCCGCGTCTCTTTCCGTTTTTACATCTCTTTCCTACCCACCCCCCTCCCCCTACCCTCCTCTCACTCTTTCTCTCTCATTCACTTTTACTGCGGTTCTCGTTTATTTTTTTTTCATCTCTTTTTATTTTTATCTTTGCGGTTCCGCATTTCCAGCGTAATTTCTACGATTTCGGGCTCGGTTCTTCTCTCGTATATACGATCTATGCTAGTTGAGGGTGAAAAAAATATATAAAGAAAGTTGAAAGCAGCATTGAGATATAAGCATATCTTTTAATTATCTTTTCTATGATAATAATAATAAAAATAATAATAATTTAACTGGAATTTCCCTATAGTTGGTCTAGCTATCAGTTCAGGAACCGTAAGACGGTTTCTACAGCACCATTTTCAACACGCAACAATCCAAGTTTCCTACACTGATATGTTTTTTTTTAACCTTAAACATGTTAAGTTTTGTGCCTACGAGCTACGATTTGCCGACAGTATTGAGTTTCTGTTATCATTTGAAGAAAACTGCACCAGAATCGCATCGAATGCTTGTCGAAGTTCACGGTGAACATGTTCTTGGTAAAACACAGTGTTTCGAGTGGTTTAAAAAATTCAAAAGTGAGGATATTGACGCGAGAAACGAAGAACATTGGAAACCACCGAAAAAGTTCGCAGACAACGAATTGCAAGCTTTATTGGATGAAGATGATACTCAAACTCAAGAAGAACTCACGGATCAATTGAATGTGAAGCAGAAAACTGTCTCCATTCGTTTGAAAGCCATGAGAAAGATTCAGAAAGTGAGAAAATGGGTTCCACATGAACTGAATGAAAGTCATCGAGAAAATCGAAAAACCCACTTGTGAAATGCTGCTCGACAGATACAAAAGAAAGTCATTTCTCCATCGAATCGTGACAGGTGATGAAAGATGGATATATTTTGAGAATCCTAAGCTATGAAAATCATGGTTGAATCCAGTCAAACCATCGACATCTACTGCAAGACCTAATCGTTTTGGAAAGAAGACAATGTTCTGTGTTTGGTGGGATCGTTGAAGTAATCGTTCGAGAGAAAACAAAGTGTAATAGCTTTGAAAAGAGTGGAAAAAAGGCCAGAAAATAGAAATAATAATCTATCGAGTTGAGTTATCGAACGCAAGAGAGCTTTTTATTCGTAAGCAAACGAGCGTGCTTAAAATGCATTGAGATATAAGCTCAGAGTAATATCGTTAATACGAGATGACCGACTTGCCAAGCACCTTGTCAAAAGTTTCGTCGAGCGTACACCAACGACTGGAGAAAGGGAAGGATGGTCTATTAATACGCGGATATTCTCTATTTCTCTTTTCCTCTTTCTCTCTATCTTCTTCTATTACTCACACAATTCGAAGCACCAACAGAAGGGAAATGGTTTTACACCGTTGTCATCGAAATTCCAAATCCAAGCGTTTCACATTTCCCGTCTCCCACTTCCATTCACCCCTTCTCCCACTCTCTCTCTCTCTCTCTCTCTCTCTCTTTCTCTCATACACTCGTTTCGTATTTTTGTTCGCACATGCGCGAGCTAAGAGAAAGACGGGATAGAACACACACACACACACAAACACACGAACGTGCGTTACGTTAATTAAAAGCTTTTGATTTATTTTCGACTCTCGGTATTCGCACAGTTCCCGTTTTATACGCATTATAAGCTATTCCACGCATTCCTCTCGTTTACGCGATCCCTTTTTTTTTCTTTCTTTCGAGATTCTTTTTAGTTCCATCATTTACAATCTTCTTTTTTTATAATTTTTTTTATTTTTCTAATCTTCCTGCAACGTCATCTTCTTTCCTTACTTCTTCAGGACTTTGATCGTCCCTCGTAAATCGCTTTGCCCCTGACAGGTTTAGGATATAAAAGAAATCGATAATTTCGATGGACAGTGACGAATTTCCTTAGTGGAATTACTTTAGAATTCACGTCGAATAACCATTCGTTTTTTCTTACTAACACTACTATGCTACTGTTACTGTTACTACTATTACGTTGGAAACTACGAAACGAGCGTTTTTGGTAACTCTGTGTTTAACTGCAACTGAGAGAGATTCATTACAACATGCATTCGATATTTTGATTTATAAATTTAAAACATATTCTTCTTTCTAATTTCGTAACATTTTTTCATCGTTCGCGTTCTATTTTTATTTAATATTTCTCTGAAACCAGATGGAAACAAAACGCGATTTACATCTACTTTTTTTTCTGAGTACAAATTGAATCATAGTGCAGCTCAAAGCTTCGAGAAACATTAATCGAGCTTTCAGAGATGGATCCAGCAATGAAAAAAAATGCTCGATATTGGTTCGAAAAATTTCGTTCTGGCAATTTGAGTATCGTCAATGAGTCCTCGAGGAAGATCACAGGTTTATATTGATAATGATGAATTAAAGACGATTGTGGAATCCGATTGAGACACAACTATTCGCAAAACTATAACAGCGGAGTACTGTTGCCGTGAAATTGATGTTATGTATGAGAAACTTGTGAAAAAACAACCAGCATTGGTCAATCGACACGACGTAATATTACTGCAAGATAATGCAAGACAACATAAAGCTTCAATCACTGTTGACAAGTTGAATTCTCTAAAATATGAACTTATACTACATTTTTCATATTCATCAGACATCTCACTGACCGATTATTACCTTTTTCGTAATTATAAATTATTTTTATGACTTGCCCAATCGTTGACAGAAAATCGTAGATGCCAATGGAAATAATTTCGATTAAAAATAATCAAATAATGTGAAAAATAGAACTTTTGGATTTTGATTTATATTCAACGCCCGTTTCATAGTTTCCAACCTAATATTAAGTTACTATAACCGATAAAAATCGTAGGTTGAAGAAGACGAGTCACCATTTATGGTCTTTGTATGTTTCTATCTTCTATCCATTCCCTTTTTTAGGAATACGATAACATTTTGCAAATAAATAAAGGAACGCTTTAGGGTGGCATAAGATGAACGAGAATCGTTCGGTACTGGGATAGTAGAAAAAAGAATCAAAAAAGAAAAGGTAAAGTAAATCGAAAGGACTTACAAGGACAAGGCTTTGTGAATAGCTTTTGGTAGATACGAGGACGACGAGGACAACCAAGAAGAAGAAGACGTTTACGTCTATTACTTTAGAAACAACGTTAACGTCAATAAAATACCATTGGGACAAAGAATTTCGAGACAATAACGAAAGCAATCTTTTCATCGATGATATGAGGTCAATTGAAGAAACAATCGGTTGAAGTCCTCACTTCGTGGTTTACGATTTTTCTCCATTTTTCGAGATTTTTCTAAACATCGAAATACAACTTCTTATGTTAGCTTCTCTTTCCTAGATTAATCTCATCAATTTTATTTCCAATAATACTTTGAATAGTCATTTGACGTGTGTACGCATTAATGTGATTAAAAAGTAAGATGACTTTTAGAATTTTGCGAGATGCTTAAAGTCGATTTGGGGATGTATTTCATACTTTAGCGGTTTATCATTTGGTATTTTATAAAGTACCTAGGAAAAGTGTCAAATATGAATTGTTTCATACGATGTGTCATCGAAAAGTAAGGTGACTTTCAGAATTTCGTGAAATGTATTTCATACTTTAGCGGTTTATCATTCGGTATTTTATAAAATGTCCAGTAAATATGTCAAATATGAATCGTTGCATATGAGATGTGGTCAGAAAGTAAGATAGAAATTTTGGTATCGGTGATATAAGGTTTGAAAGATGTAATATAAAAAATTATTGGATAAATAGGGGTTGAGGGAAGAAATAGTAATCATTGGAGAGAGAATCTCGTTAATAGGAAAGTTCATAATTGATCCCAGAGTAGAGGGGTAAACCAATGCCGTGGAATCTACGAAGCTTAAAGCCGTAACTCGTGTATTAAACAACACTCGATATTGGACTATTAAGGGTTGCTGGTACCGTAGCTGTTACTCGAAGCGTGCACGAGGCGAGCATTAAAGTTCGATATGAAACGGACCGAAACACAATCTCGTGATATCCTCCGCGATTACGAGTCTATGGTCTTTACAATACAATAGAGACTGAAAGATAGATAGAAAGAGAAAGAGAAATACAGTTGGTTACAAAGTAATTTGTTCAACTTCTTTGTTAACGAGTTTTACTTCATAAATAAAAATATTAAGTTGGTGCATACGAAATGTTGGATTTTGTTTTACACGCGAACGTTTGTCACTTTGTTTTCGTTATAAAGGTAACCCTCCTCTAACACGGTAGATAGGTTCCTAGAAAATTGTGTGTTGTGTGAAACCGTGTCGTATGAGACCCAGATGGGTTACACTAGGAAGGTAGAAGTACAGTGCTGTACAAAGGTTTTAGCAATTTTCTTATCGTGTTAAAACGAAACCGTGTTGTAGGAAGGTTCCCGTAATTTACTAATTGTGTTGAAGCGAAACCGTGTTACATGATTCCGTGTTTTAGGAAGGCTACCTGTACTTCTTGTTTTTCAGTGTAACTTCGTTTACAGTGGTACTGTCCATACCCAGAGTAACTTTTCAACGAAAGACAATTTTCTCTAAAGTGTTCACATTTTGTTATTCGTTCAGAATTTTCTATCGATCTTAATTCAACCGATACTCGCGTAATTTTATTTCTACGAGTATAAACTTGGTAACGATGCTTCAAAAGCTCCAAGCAACGTAAACCAAACGTTTCGGAGAGTAATACTGTTGAAACGTTCGAAAAGTGCAGTGTTGTGTTTGAAAAATTTCGGGTCTGGTGAGTTTTTTCAATACGAAATGATCCACGTGGAAGACCCAAAAGGTCTGTGGGAAAAATGATGATCTGAACGGGGGTATTGGTGGAAACGTATCCAACTTGTAACCACGAAGGAAACTTGTTGGTAGGATGAAAGTTGACCATGCAACAATATTGCGATATCTTTCTGAAATTGGCAAAGGTGAAGAAACTTAGAAATCTGACATTTTATACGCACTATTTTTCCTAACACAATTTTCCATCATTTTCTGGAGTTAAGATAAGAGTTAGTGACAGGAAAGAGTAAGGATCGATGAGAGAACAATAAATATACAAATTTTGTTGCCTTGAAAGTACAGAATCAAATTTTGTGTGTGTTCCTTGCCAAGGTTTCAAAGCTTACAAGAAAAGGAAAGAACGAACGAGTGAGTGAACTTTTCAAACGAAGTGGTTGATCAATTTGGCATAGATGATCCAAACCATCTCACTTCTACTTATTTTTCTGTAAATCCTATACACTTTCTTTACCAATTTTCCTTATTTTGCATAAAACCAACAGTTAGTGTAAATTATTTTCTATTTTAGTAGGGTATGGGTGAACTTTTTCTACGAATCTTCAACAACGTTCCACGATTTTTTACATTCAACTTTACTCTTCGATTTACATCCTAGAACGATAGAATGGTGGATAAAAATAGATAAAATACAAAGAGAGAGAATGAAAGAGAGTGTGTGTGTGTGTGTGTGAGAGAGAAAGAGAGAGAGTGAGAGAGAACATAGTGGTTTCTTTCTCTTCAATATGGAAAAGGAAGTAGGGAAAATGGAAATGAAGTGAGACGAACGACGATCGCTTTATTAGATTCCATTCGTAATGAATCTTTCGAGAGAAAGAGAAAGAGAGATGGGGAGAGAGAGGAGGAGAAAGAGAGAGAGAGATTCTACCCTTCTGTTCAGGATCCATAGTAAAGAAGAAAATTATACTACTTTGACGCCCTATCGGTAAACGCTCGTCTAGAAAATACACTGAAACTTTTCATTCTTCTTCTTCTTCTTCTTCTTCTTCTTATTCTGCTTCTTCTTCTTCTTATTCTGCTTCTTCTTCTTCTTTTGATTCCTGATTCTTATCCTTCCTCCCTTATATTCCTTTACTCATTCTTTTCTTAAATCTTTACAAGCTTTCTTTCTTAATATGATAGAAGAACAAAAAAAACTTGAAGTGTACGTAAAACGTAAAAAAAAATACACGAGTTTTGCTAGAATCGATCAAAGTACCTCTCGAATCGAAATGCTTCGAGTACCACCTTCTTTCCCTCTCTTTTTTCTTCATTCTCGTACTTTCGATAAACGATTTAAGATATCATTGATTGAAATGAAAATTTATTCATCTTAGAAACTAAAAATTAAGTTAGATGGAAATACAAGCGTTTCTTGTTTAACACAGTTAATTCGTCAATAAGTTACATAAACTACTGAAATTTGTTTATATAAACTATCAAGTATTGTTTTATTGATCTCTTTTATACAAACAACTAAAAATTGTTTTATTGAACTTTAATATTGTCACGTCTCGCTAAGATTTTCAATATTATTTTTCCGCAGTAATACAACTCAACCATAAGTGACACGACTTTCAGTGGTTTGTATAAAAGATTAATAAAACAATACGTAAGAGTTTATACAAAATGCCAACGAGAACTATTAATTCCTTTTTTGACGTGACGCAACACACTCTTTCTTAGTTGAAAATTTCCAGTGTTGAACAAAAATGAGATTCGATAATTTAAAATCGTGTTTTACAAGTACCAGGTTAAGAGGGACACCTGTACATGGATTTGGATTGAAACATAGAGGAAGAAGAATAAATTATGTTAAATTTTGACAGAATAGATAATAATAGAGTAACAACAAGGAACTAAAAAACAAGTAGTAATAGATCTTTGACATTCCAGAAAATCCAGGAAGAATACCTTTTCGTATAGTTCGATAAACGACCATTACTATCGCAACAGAATGAGCAAACTTTCATCTTCCTTTTACGACTTTGAATCGCATTGTCTCACTGCTACGATACCGTTTTCTCCATTCCAACCCAGTAAAGGGGAAAGTTTTCCTAACGAAGATAACAGAATACCTCGATATAGATAGTTTAACCAAGTATTTCATGGTAATTGTTCTTTGATGAACGACGTATCCGTAATATTTTCCTGGAATAACCTTAAACGAATAGGAAGAAGAAGA
This sequence comes from Mischocyttarus mexicanus, assembly GCA_023678845.1. NCBI lineage: Eukaryota > Metazoa > Arthropoda > Insecta > Hymenoptera > Vespidae > Mischocyttarus > Mischocyttarus mexicanus. Next base: position 79,732 of record JACGTP010000165.1, on the reverse strand, counting down.
AGAAGAAGAAAATGGTTAAACGAGATAAACGTAGGAGGCATGGAGTACACATAGAACAAGAGAGAAAGAGAGAGAGAGAGAGCAAAAGTTTTGAACGAGAGAGAGTGAGATGGAAAGTTGGTGGGAGAATTGGTGACCGGTAAGAAACCGCTGGAGCGTATGGCGCCAAGTTTGGGTGACAGATGGCAACCAAAGTCTGGAATTTACAGCTAACGTCAGCTGATATAATTATTTCTCCCGGGCCAGAGGCTTTAGTGTGTTACAACGAGTACCTAAAGTTGACCCGATTTGCAAGAGAGATATCGCAAGGGTAATTACCAATTTTGGAACGATGCAATGAGAGAATATCTATGCTCGTATATTTCATGTATGTATGTATGTGTGTGCATGTCTGTTTACACTTGGAACGAGTTCACTGATGTGCATGAAACGCGTGGATGCGTTTTGTGCGTGTGGTTAGAGAACGACAGTAGGAATACTCGAATTTCAATGAACAGGATTGCAAGATGTGATAACGGATTAGAGTAATCGAATAGTTCGATTACAAATATCGATGATCTCGTTTTTTTATTCCATAACGTGATACGAATTTTCCATCTACTTTTCACCACCAAATTCCGTTCCCTCATCTGATTTTTCACTCTCTCTCTATCTCTCTCTCATATTTTTTTTGTCCTCTTTTTTTTCTGTTCGTTTAGGTATTCGTGTTGGACGTTTCTTTTTTTTATTCCCACCGGTGGCAATCGGCCGTCATTTCGTAAAAATCCTAATTAACCGTCCGATTCCGAGTGAATCGTGCTAACCCGATTCCGAACGATAGATTCCGTTTAATCTCGGTGACTTTCGTTACCCTTTCCCCTCTTCTCATCCACCCACCACTTCCTCTACATTCGTTGGGTAGGTTCGTTTTAAATTGAAATCAGAATTCGACGAGTTTAAGCTGAATTGAAATTAATATTTATTGGTCGATTATATTTATAAACTTTTATCGAAATGTAGGGGAAAAAAATGTTATCAGCGAGAAAGGGTAACCGTGCGTTACGATTATACTCACTCACCCTCACACTCACCCTTACCCTCACCCTCATCCCCCTTTACCATCATTTTATCTCTTAACCTGACCCCACTAACCAAAATGCGAGATCTCCCCGATCGGTTGGCTAAATTTTAATAAAAAAAAAAAAAATAGAAAAATAAAAAACTAACTCATAAATCATTCGATTGTTCCCTTTTTTGTTTTTAGTTTATTTTTATTTAAGCGTCTAATCGATTACATCATTTTCCTGCTGTTCGTTCCTCAATTAATCTTTCGACTTCTACGTAATCTCTGATATTTCCTAGTCTTCTCCCTTCCCACCACCACCACCACCACCACCACAACCAAGGTTGCTCAATTGTACTTTTTATATGAAACGAAACTAAACGACCTTTTCATACTAAATCCTCACGATAGGTACAAGTATCGATTACATCGATTAACTCAACCCAGAAAGAAAAATAAAAAAAGAGAAGAAAAAAATCTATCAATCAATCCCTTCCTCCTATGCCTCCAAAAACTTACTAGCAAGAGAGAAAATAAAGATCCAAGTAACCATGACGTGACGTTTTTTTTTTTATTTTAACCAATACCAACAAACAAAGAAACAACAAAGAGAGAGTAAAAAATCAAGTAAAATAGAAGTAGGGTCTGGAACGTAAAAAAAAGGGACCGAAAGATGCGGGCCCAGCTGCCCTTTTTTTTTTCCTCTCCCTTTTAATTAATACCACGTCTTCTCCTCCACCTTTTTAAGAAAAAAACAATAAACGTCTCGTAAAAAAATAAGAGAAGGAAGTAGGGAATTTTCCAGTTGCAAAAGTACTCAGAGAATAGTTTTCTCTGAGGGTAAAAGATATTTCGAAGTGGGTGTTTAGCGTCGTGGATTTTCGTGAAAAGCCAAAAGCCATTTCATCTACAAGAGAAAGATATTATCCTTTCTTTCTCTTTCTCTTTCTGACTCACTCATTCGTAGTCGTTCTCGTACCTTCGCAGAGTTTAACAGGACAATACGAAGCTAGTAGCAAACCACGCTAATTATCGGCCATAACTCAGGGTAAGCGGAGAACAGACGGAAATAAACGTCCGTGTAGCAATTAACGTTAACGCCTGTCTTTCTCGCACTAACACAATCGTACCACTTCCCCCTCTTCACCCCTCCAAACCCCACACTCCACCTCTCCTGGTTCGTGGGTCATTAACGTTCCATTCCTCCTCTGGACGATTTCCTTCCTTCAGATCGATCCATTTTCTTTTTTCTTCCCGTTGACCCTTCTTTTTTTCTTCTTTCTTTGAACTACTACTTCTACTACTACTACTATTACTCATTTTTTGTTTTTTTTTTTAATAATTTTAGTATCAGAGATGTAAGAATACGATTAGTTTGTAATTGATTGAAATATTTTGATGAATGAAATATGTGGAATGATGTTTGTTTGTTTGTTTTTTACGACACGTTGGTTTGGTTATTTTTTTACATTGATATTCACAGAATTTCGAGTGTTTTTTAAAGTATTTGTAGAAGTGATATTGTCTGTATAAAAATAAAGTAGTAGTGTAATGTGTGTGTAGTTTTTAGTAGTTTGTTACAGTATTTTACTCGAGTTACTAATATTGTTTGATAAATTTTTTATTTAAACTATGAGAGATTGTTGTTATTAATATTTATATTAAATACTAGAATTTTATTGATCTATCTTTTAAATAATTTATTAAATATTGTTTCATTGGTTTTTATATAAACTACTAAGCATAGTAATAACACAATAAGATTAGTTGGTAATTGATTGAAACACTTTGATGAATTAAATACATTAATATTTATAATATTTATAATATTTATAATATTTATAATAACTACTAGAATTTGATTGATCTACCTTTTGCATAAACTACTAAATATTGTTTTATTAATTTTTATATAAATTACTAATTATTGTTTAAACTAGTAGAAATAGTATCACTCGTGTAGAATACGTGGTCACTTTTTCGTTTTCTAAATTAAAAATATATAAAAAATTAATAAATTTATTTAACTATCTAAGAACCTTTTAAAGCGATTAAAAGATAGCAGAAAGATAGAAAAAGATTCGTAAATATATAAATAAATACTTTTTATCTTTCTCTCCCTCTCACTGGTTTTTCCCTCTCTAAAATTTTTTGTATTAAGAAATAAACCATGTTATCCATGGAATTAACAAAAATGCGGGTCTCAAAGGTTACCATAAATAAAACGACAAAATTTCTTGATATTTCTTTCTCCAAATCTTTTTCCAAGTCGGTTAAATCATCCTAAGCTCAATTCCGAGAGTTAATAGCAACTATGGTGATCATTTCAATAGTTTTATGTAGGAGAAACGTGGAACGAAGTTGACAGAATTATGAAAAGAAAAGTGTGAGCCCTTAGTCATAGAAAATAACATAATAGGACTCTGACTATATTTGGAAATGTTAGGGTAACGGTTGGAGTAGTTGTCTTGGGGTTAAACGAAAGTCATAAAGTCTAGTAGGGATAACTTACATGACAGACACGAATGTTCAAAGTATAGGTGTATGGGGATCACATATGAATGATTGGATATATGTGTCCCATGTGTGAATTTATGTTTGTGTGTGTGCGTATGCGAGGGTATCGATTACCAACACAGAACAGGCGGTTTAGATGGGGTGCAAATGTTTATGGGGTAACGGTGGTCATTTCGGCTCATTGAAATCTTCACTCACTCAGAGACAGATTCACAGTTCTGGGATTGATAGAAATGTGTGTGTGTGTGTGTGTGTGTGTGTGCCACGTGCGCAAGTTTTAATGCCAGTTAATACCTCGCGAGTTTGAGTTAGGGTCGAGTTAGAAATACGCCCTGTTTCTAACGCATCTGTCCTAACACCGGTGCAATCTTCTTTTTTTATTTCTACCCCATCAAAATATTCCTTTCTTACTATTCACTTCAATTTTAATAACATTATTCCATTATATTTTTTTAATCCATATTAACGTCGAGGTAATAATAATTACTTAAAAAAAAATACATCCTTCATTTATTTTTCTATATTTACCTGGTGGAAAAGAAATGTCGAATTTTTGGTAACGATATAATAAGAAACTCCGACATTATTTTTCCACCAGGTAAATATAGAAAAATAAATGAAGGAATATAAAAATTTTGATTTTTAAGATACATTTGTAATAAAAATTTATTAACATTGTGTTTCCGATCGAGTGTAAGAAGAAATCCTGAGCTATGAAGGGAACACGTTCTCGATCGGAATTTTCTGTAATATCGTGCTCGTATATGGCAATAAAACAGAGTAAAAAAAATATACAGAGAGATAGAGAGAAAGAGAGGGGGAAGGGGGGGGGGGGGGGGAGGAAGGGTAAAAGGAGATAACGCGCAACGTATTTTCCGCTCGAAAAGAAGCCGTCCGTCGTTTTGGCTGTTACGATAATTAAATTCTCTGAGGCTACAGTGGCGGTAGCTCCTATCCTCCACCTCCACCTCCACCTCTACCTCCAGTTTCTCCTCCTCCTCTTCCTCCTACTCCTCTACAGTTCCCTCTTCTGCTTCCACTACGTGAAGCGTGCGAAACTTTTTTGATCTCTCGTCGAAAAAGAAGGAAAGAGACAGGAAGACAGAGGCAGAAACATGGGAGAGAAGAAAGTTATGAATTACAGGTTGAACCTTGGCGAATAAAAAACAAGAAGAAGAAGAAGAAGAAGAAAGAGGAGAAGGAGAAGGAGGATGAGGATGCTGAAAGAAGAAGTTAAAAGAGTTCTGTCACTTTCAGCAACGACCACGCAGGATCGTGAAATGCTCCAAAGGATGCTTTTCTTTCGTTTCATCCTTCTCTTACTTCCTTCTATCTATTCTTTCTTTCATACTTTCTTACTTTCTTCGTTTCTTTAAAGCGTGGATTTAAACCTTTACGACGTTCTAGACGGTTGTTGTTAGATTCTACCAAATCCGTGGATACGCGTTGTATATCCTTATATCCTTATATCCTTTTTCGTCCTTTACTTTTTTCATCTTCTTCTTCTTTCTCTTCTTCTTCTTTTTATACTTTTTCTTTGTCTCTATTTTTTATTTTATTTTATTTTATTTTATTTTATTTTGCTTTATCTTGGTCCTTATTTTATAAGGATAAAGGATGAAGAAGGATGAGTGTACATCTCTCAAAAAGGTATTAATAACCGAGAAAGAAACAGAATAGGACGAGAAACTTATTTATCTCTCTCCTAGTTCTTTTATGAAATTGTTCTCCTACGTTTTTAAACGAGTTTACTTTTCATTTCATCTCAAGGATATTATTTATATGGAATATTTATATTTATCAGATTATTACTCGAATAGGAAAGATTTTTCATTCAAATATTTTATATAATATTTATAGAAATTTTTCTAAATTTTCTTTATACCTGGTGGTAAAGTAATGTCGGATCTTTCTCATTGAATTGTGAACAAAAATCTGACATTATTTTTCCACCAACCTCTATGTAATTTAACATTTGTTTAAATAATATATAATAATAATAATTATATTAGATTGTTAAATATGAAATGGAGCAAGAAATGTACATAATTGAATTGAGAATTTGCTCCATTTCATACTTGATACACTTAATATAATTATTATTATTGTATATTATTTTTATATTAAATATTAATCCTGCAAGAAAGGATAAAATACTGTTTAAACAGATTTTTAAACATTCTATTGACTTTTTTTTCTTCACATAATTCTAATTATTTTTATATTTTATATTTTGTTTTAAATATTGACCAATACGTGTACGTAAAACATATTATTATTTTATTATTATTTGATTAATATTTGATTATTATTTTATTATATTTTTAAAGAAATGTTTTGATTTAATTACTTTTGTTAATTACTAACCCATATATTTATATTCATGTGTGTAGGTACGAGATGAATTTAAATATTGTACAAAATATACCATGAAACCGTATAAACACGAGTATATATAAAACACTATAATTCATTTATTATTACTTCGATTAATTGTAAAATACATTTTAGCAAGCGTGCACGTACGCTTCCTTCTAGTTTTTTTTTTTTTTTAATTTTATATTTTGTTTTGTTTTTTTTTAGCAATATCGAAATTGAAATATTTTATAAAACTAATGGTTTTTCGATATAAATAGGTCCATAGAATATATTTTTTTTTCTTTCTGTACAGAATTACGAGCTAAATCGAGACTAACGTAATTTAAGTATTCCCATTTAAAATGTTTCACTATTTTTTCTTTTTTTATACTCACATATACACACACACATATACACACACAGGATATTTATATTTTATTAACAAAATCATTGAAAATTTCAACGAAAGAATATTAATGAGTATTTTTGAAATAAACAAAATTAAATAAAAACAGAATGAGAATAAGTAAAAGAATAAAAAAATGATAGATTATTGGTGAACTGGAATCGTTGTCGTTTAATTAATCGTCCTCCTCTTATCGGAAAATAGAAAACTCTCGCGAAGTACGAACACGTCGTTTTTTATCGAACGATCGTGATAAAGACTAAACCAACAAGGGACCAAGTATGGAAAGACAAAAAAAAATATAAAAGAAAAGAAATAAAAGCCACAAGTAGAAGAGAACGCAGACAGGAATAGAAGGAGAAGAAGGAGGGATAGACAAGAGGGACAAAATAGAAATGTACAAAACTAAAATTGATTAGAAAGGATGCATGATCGATAAGAAATACAAGATAGCAATTAGATATTAGGTTGTCAAGTATGAAATGGAGCAAACATCTAATTCAATTACGTGTATTTTTTGCTCCAATTCATACTTGACAACCTAACACATACACGTTGACACGTTGATCGTTCAACTTGGTTTGCTTGAGTCTTCCATAGGACCCAAAATTGACTATCGGAGCGTATGACATTTGAAAAACGGTATCGGTCGACCAACGATGCTATTCCAGTATGCACATGCATTGTCGAATCTTTGAACGATTACGAAGTATAAAATATATTTTGGTTTTTCTTTGTATTATAAATAAGCAAAATACACAATCATTATACCTATAAAGTATAATATTTTAATCTAAAGTTTGGAAGAAATGTAAGCAATGTGATAAGAAAGAACATCAACGATGCAATTCGATTAGTTACCTGCATTGTCGTTTATCTAATTTAACCAAATCTTCGAGCGATTATAAAATATTCATAAAATATGCAGATAAGAAAATTCCGAGAACTTTAAGTTAGAGAATGGATGTCATCGAGAAATATTAATCCTGACGAATAAAGAAAGAAAAGAAAGAAAGTGTCTCACCGTTTAGAGGTTCGTAAGAATATGCAGAACAAGCCTATAAGAAGAAATGTGCATTTCGTGTTACCAGAAGAAGAGACGAATTGTCGATTGCCAGGAAGGGAGAAAAAATATAAAAAAAGACTACAACTTATTGTCTCAATTATCCAAATTCACCACAAATGTGTTGGAAGTGTTTAACCGAATACCATAAATCACCATAACGTAAAGAAACATTGTATCTCGAATATAAA
>JACGTP010000165.1:16553-44182 GCA_023678845.1 Mischocyttarus mexicanus | reverse complement strand
AAGAAGAAGAAGAAGAAGAAGAAGAAGAAGTTCGAGCGAGGTGGAACGTCACATAGAAAATGCAAATTCTTTGGTTTTAGATCCAGCTGTGTACAAATGTAAATCTTCGCGTCATCGGGATTCCTTTGTCGTACGACGAATGTCTCTCATTCTCATCCTTTTGCATTCGTTTCCTTCCTTCCTTCCTTCCTTTCTTCCTTCCTTGCTTGCTTGCTTTGCTTGGTTCTTATTTTAGCGATTGCGCGGAGAACAACCCAGTAGCAACAGCAACAGCAACAGCAATAGCTTGCTAGCAAACAAGCAAGCAACCAACCAACCAGAGAAAGCTTTACATACCGAGAAAACTACGTGGTTGCAATGCAATGCAATGCAATGCAATGCAAGGAACGAACGTTTGAAGGATTTTTCTCATTTTTTATCTTCCCTTCTTTTCTTTATTTTTATTTTTTCATTCATTCTTTTATCTTTTCTGTTACAATCCTCTTTGTCCTTTTTAGTCTTTACACATCGATTGAAATAACGACTATACTACTTTTACTTCTATTCGCCACTTGCATCTCTTTTTACTCTCTCTCTTTTTCTCTTTCTCACTCTCTTATCTTTTATCAACAAACATTTGCATGTATATTTACATGTTTATACACGTATACATATGTATGTATATTTAGATTGTGTCACTGATTTTCAATCCTTTGTAAGTACGTAAATACGTATCTACATATATATGCATGTATATGCATAGATGTATATATTACATATACATATATATACTTAGTTTATGATCTTCAATATAACGTGTATGTACAGCATCTCAAGTATGTTTCTGCTACACTACATTGTCGTTTTCTCAGATATCACTAATTCAGATAAGCAATAAACGTAACAAAACGATCCAAAGATATGCAAATATTCAAGCAGCATACTTGTATAGTTTTAAAGAAAGAATTACGTTAAAGATAGACAAAAGTTATTCAACGAGAAATAAAATTTAAGTACCTCGGCATAGAATTGTCAAGTTATGGGGAAATTAAAGTAGAAAACAAGTAAGGAGAGCTCCAAAAATAGCTGGATTCCTATCAAAGTGGTTCTTATTTCAAGATATTTAACACAAACTTAATTATCTGGAAAACTAACGAAGATAATTTCTGTACACATAGAAATAAAACAAGGTGACAGTTTAAAGTCAATTCTTATTTAATCTGGTTACAAATAAAATAATAGAGAGTATAAGACCAATGCATGATTATTAAATAAGAAACCAAAAAGTGAAGAACAACTTACAGAGACTTCTTCATAAATTCAATACCACCTCGGACAAAATATAATACAGTTTATATCAGTCGAAAAAACTAAACGTCCGGACTATTTCCAAAAAATCCTACAAGATGCAAACTAGAATTGATCAGCAGAATAATAGAACAGACGATGACGTTGAATTATTTGGGAATAGAAATAACAAGCTACCTCGAGCTTTACAAGGAAACAACGAACCAAGTAAGAAAAGGTACCCAGTTGTTTTCAGGACCTCTAAAGAATATCATTTGGAGAAACAAATACCTGAAGAAGGAAGCTAAAACGAGAATATACAAAACGTGTGTAAGCCCAATATTAACATACGCCATCGAAACTAGAACGGAGACCAAGAAAAAAAACAAAGCTGGCACTAAGAACTGCCGAAATAAACATTCTAAAGGCCGATACTAGGAAAGACAAGAAAAGATCGTGTAAGAAATGTTAACATCAGAGAACCAATGCAATATTCAGGGTCAAAGAAGAAATTGAGATGGACAAGTATTTAAAATGAATGTCAAAAACAACACGTTACAATAAACTATAAGAATCCAGAACCACTAGGAAGATTCCCAAAAACATGATAGAACAAGTGAACTAGGAAAATGAAGGTAGAGTGAAGAAAGGTTTAGAATGAAGATAAGAGTCAATTGGTTTACCACAAGCTAAGTTTACGAGTCTCTGATTTTAAACGACGTCATAACTTTTACGATATGAAATGCTATATTATATATATTATATATGCATACCACTAACTTTAGATACTTTTCGAAACATTAATTATAGCTTCTAAGAGGAGGTATGTCGTACGTAAGTAATTATATATGTATATGTGTATATATATACATATATACATGAAAATGCATACGTAATGTACGTATTTAAGTACGTACACATTGACAAGATTGAAGCTTTGCTTCCTTTAAATGCAAAAGAGAAAGAGAAAGATAGAAACATAGAGAGAGAGGTAAGAGAAACAGCTAGGAATCTTCGTCGTTCTTTGCGAAATACTATACGAACCGTTCGGAACATTTCATATAATTGCCGAGTTTCTCACTATCCTCCTGCGTAGAGACTCTAGTTTGCAAAACGGAGTTTGGCGGCACTTTAATGAGGTAAAACTTAAATACGAAGATCGCGGTACCATCAAAGGCGTTACCCCTCTCCCTCTTCCCCCCCCCCTCATCCTCCTCTTTTCCACCTACCCATACCAACCTTCTTCAAGCAACGAACCTTTACGGAGTAGGCACGTTCACGAGTTTTACGCGAAAAACGTGTGTGTTTCTATCAAGGAAGGTTGTGAATATATACTCTCAAATGTACTTTTCTCTTTTCCAACTTTTCCCATCGAATCCTATATCTCTCTCTCACTCTCTATTTCTCTCTTTCGTTTAATTTTTGATAGATATTAGATATGTTATTCGATAACGTTAATAGAAAAAAATATAAACTAAATATGAAAGGAAGTTTTTATATTTTTCTACGAGTACCTTTTTATATTTTTGTTAAATGTTTTGCTTTTCTATCTCTGATTTTTTTATTTCCTTCCAATATTTTTTGTTGTTGTTTGTTAATAATCCAATATCAATTTTGACCTTTTTCCTATTTTTTTTTTGATTTTTTATTTTGTTTAATAATAAACACAAATATATAGTAGTATTTATTTATATTATAAAAATATGTATATAAAGTTATTTTGACGAGTTTGATATGATTTATTGATTAATGTGTAATAAAAAGAAAAAATAATGAAAGAAAGATTGTTAATAATAAGAATAGTTTTTTTTAGGTAATCGGAATAAACGAGCGGGATCAAAAGGTTTGGTAAAAGTGCATTTCGAACGAGTTCGAATAGTTCATCGACTAATCGGAAGATTTATGGAGTGGTACAGGTGTGTATTTACGAGCGACAGCTTCCAACTCAAAAGTACCGGAATATTGGTGGTAGTAGTGGTGGTGATGGAGGTGATGGAGGTGGTGCTAGTGGTGGTATTGGGTGCACATTCATTCGACGATGCTCAATTACGCGGTGCTGTACGTTGAATCGAATAAAACGCGATTTCAAAGTAGTAATCAAATTTACTTAGCTTAACATACACGTGTAGTTACAAGTATGTGTGTGTATGTGTATGTGTGTAAATATGTATGCGTAAGTAAGTAAGAAAGTACATAACTTTACCACCTTACAAAATGATTGAAAGTTGGTTCAAATTACCACCTTATCCAACTTTTCCTATTAAGAAGAAATAAATATTTTTTTTTTGTAAATAGAATTACTAAAATTACGTACAATCTGTAACGTGTATGTGTATGTATGTGTGTGTATTATTAATCGAAAAAAAGATAATACAATTTTAATAATATTTGAAACTTCTCGTAAGTATTAAGTTTGTCAAGTATGAAATGGATCAAATTTCTATTCAATTATGTACATTTTTTGCACCATCTCATATTTGACAATCTTTTATTTTTGTAATTTTTAGGTATGAAAAATAAACGATTACGTGTTTTAATATCTTCGTTGATTTGGACGATAATTGAATTTTCGTTTACGAAAAATACACAATTTGGGCTATCGATAGGAAATGTTTTTTTTCTTTTTAGGATAAGTTAAAAAGTATTTACGATCGAGTAGGGAAACACATCCGTCGTGTGAAACGTTAGCCGAACTGTTCAATGGAAAAGAAAGAAAGAAAGAAAGAGAAAGGAGTGAGTCGATTCTAAAGTTTCGACTTCTGAGCAAGTTTTCTTTTCGCTTTAGGATGTTTCATCGAATGGATATGATATATGGATAGTATATAGAACTTATATTACATTTCTAGTCAAAATCTTTTCGATAAATACGAAGGTTACGTTTTATACAGAAAGGTCAATCTTGAATATTTTCGATACTGTCAAACCCCTTTTTCTATTTCTCCTCCACCATACAAAAATAGGTCAGGAATATCTATGAGGTATAAATAAGAATTTTTACAGAACATATATGGAGCAAAATTGAATTAAATTATATGCATTTTTTGTCCTATTTCATATTTGACAACCAAATTACAATCAACAACAACAGAAATTGAATATCAAAGGTTTTAAACAAATAGGAAAAAATTTCTAGTCAGAAGAAAAAGAAGATTATTTTCATGAATATAATTTGAAATGTTAATCTAGCTAAGTAAAATATAATTTTTACAAATAATAACTGTATGACGTAAAAAAAGCAAGTACATCGTTTTTAAACGATTCACAAAACGAAAGGCAGTTTTTCAAATGTCTCTGCCGGTGTTGATGATTTACGAGCAAACTTGGGAAATAAGTTTTCTAAGGATTGCATTCGGTGCAATAAGTAAAATAACAGAGAGCACGGTAGGTAAGTGATTGTCCTAGATAAAAGAATTACAATGATTGCAAAGAAAGTTAGCTCTCGTGTAAAACAGAACGAACAAAAACTACTTCTTACGATTTGGTATTTTTTTTTTTGAGAATATAAAATAAATGAAGAAAAGATAAGAAAGAAGAAAATAAAATTAGTTCTTGGGATGAAAAGAATTTTAACAACGAATCGTAATTATTTTCTAATTTATTTTTCATTAAAAGTAATATTGGTTAGATTATTGATTCCAAAAGATTGATGATTTGGACGTGTAACCACACTGATAGATATTTTGTTGTTTTAAAAGACCACCGATTGAACAGATTTGAGCTAACAGGAAAATCCACGTTGATTCGACAAAAATTAAAACGAACGTTGAATTCGTGGATTTGATGGGAAGGGAAAAGAAACAAAAATATTCAAAAGGGGTAGGCGTTCGAGTAGTGGTATTTAGGGAAAAGGGAGGACAGCAGAAAGGGGTTAGGGGTTGGAATAAAAATAGGACGAGAAAATAGAGAACGAATGTTGTATTTTATATATACACATTGGAATGAAAAATGAAGAAGAAATAAAAAAGAAGAAGACTAGGTGAAGGGAACAAAAATGGAAATCGGTATGAACGAATAGATTTCGATAAAAATGCAAAAATTTTCCAACGAGAAATCGTCGACCTGTTGACCCGGCATGCAACGAAAAAGAATCCTAAATAAAATCCAGTTGAGAAAGCGCATAATTTCTTTTTCTTTGGTGTTAGAGTAAAAAGACCCCATTATGGACAGGTTTCCCCCCCTTTATGGACACCTTGTTGAATTTTATGATTTTATTAATAAACTTTGTTAACAATCACGATTGTTAATACTTCGTAACAATTTGAGTTAACCAAACCTTCCCAAAATACATAAACATATATACATAACAAATACATATATGCATATATGCATATAAATATATATATGCTTGCACGCAAGTGCATTAGACCTATCCATAATGGGGTCACTGGTATGTCCATAATTGGCTCATTTACTATCCATAATACACACATTCGACTCGTTCCTTTCAAGTTCGTGTATTATTAAATTAATTCCTATCAAAGTTAATGATTTTAAATTGTACAAGTAAAAACCATTGATTAAAGGGTCTTACGAGAAAAAATAGTTGATTATATTGGTTTGAAATATGATTAATAAATTCAAATATTTGCAGTCATTCTTATAGTGTCCATAATGGGGGCTTAATAACAGTCGTGTTATAAAACGTCAAGTGTTAAACATATTTGATCATGGTGCGTATATTTCGTGGTTTATATGAGCCTTATTGACTTGTGAGAAAATGGACAGGTAGAAAGCTAGACAAAGACAGAGAGTATGTGTGTGTGTGTGTGTTTGTGTGTTAGAGAGAGAGAGAGACAGAGAGAGAGGTAAAATCACGTATGTGGAGATCGAAATGCATACGTCACTTTCATGAGCAACACGCTCTAGTTGATGCTCGTTACATCGAATTTGAGCCTAGGGCGATAGCCCCGTTCAGTCTTTTACAGGAAGCATAGAATTTGCTTGTCCGGTGAACCAATTTTCGCATCGAATGCGTTCCGTAATTAAACACTGCCGATCTAACGCGTCTATTGAATGATTCGTATGGATGCTAAATCTACGTTGCGAGAAGAACTCCTTTTCCACATTCGATGTTTGGAATAATCCTTCGACAATGTGAGAAAATTACAATCTCTTTTTCACTCGTATCTTATCCACGAAACCAAAAATATTAAGAAAATACTCAAAAATTGATCAATGAGTCTATCGTAAAAACAATTACATCAACAATAAAACAATATTCTTAGTCATTCTTATGGTGTCCATAATGGGGGTTTTTACTCTAACTACCAACAATAAATGGAAAATTGTATTTGAAAAGTAAAAGTTTCATTTCATTTTATTACAAATCTTATTATTTTCTTTGCTTTTGTTTATGAGAAGTTTATATTTTGTTTAAGTGATTTAAGATTGAAACAACTTGTGTGTCCTAACTGAAACGTGAACTTTGTCAACATTTCCGATGATTTCCGGAATACGGAAATTACGAGAGGTGGGAAAGGAGAGAAAGAGAGAAACAGAGAACGGAAGAAGAATACATCAACAACTTTGGGAAAACATTGAAGTATATTCGAAATGATCGAATTATCACCGTGTGTGAGACTCGTTACAAATAAGTAAATAAACATTTTTACATATAATCAACAGATTAATTTATTTCGATCATGACTGTCTACTAATTCGTTCAAATCTAAAAATATTATCCATTAGCTACTTTAAATCTAACAATTTAAATGCAACATTAATGCGAGATAATATTCAATCAAACAGCAGAAACTTATTTGTAAGCTTAATTAATATTTCAAATACATACATACATATATATGTATGTATACACACATGTATATTATTTTATGCCGAAATATCATCAAAAAAAAAAAAAAGGGAGGACCCATCCTTCGATTTAGACTACGTCCACTCTCGTCTAGTTCACCATCGACGAAGAGTTATTTCACGCGAGGATGGTCAGCTCGTCACCCTGTGTGAGTCTATGAGCAAGCTAGGATGAGAGAGAGAGAGAGATAGAGATAGAGAGAGAGAGAAAAAGAAAGAAAGAGAAAGATGAGAGTAAAAAGGGAGAGAACACATCACCATTACGGGACTTTTGTCCGTTGCACGTTCTCCCATCGTGTCCCGTCGAGTAGACGTACAGATATTTTTCGCCTAAAGCCGGATACATTTCGGACGAGTTTTATCTCCTCCACCTCTATCCTCCCAGTATAGTAGTAATAGTACTATCCTGACCCTTCCTCTCATCCTCTTCCTCCTCCACCTATTCCTATTCCTCCACCTTCTACTCTTCCTCGTACAGGGGAAAATTCGAAATGCGAGCCACGTAGACTATCGATCGAAAGAGAGAAGAGAAAGAGTAGAAAAGGGGAAGGGAGAGAGTGAAAGGATAGTCGCGGTGTTTCGTGTATGGGGAACCAAAAACGGGATTAACAGAGACAGGAATAGGAATAGAGAGTAAGAGTAAGTGAGAGATAGTTAGAGGATGGGTTAGGGACAAGAGGGAGGGGAGGTGATCGTGACTGAAAATGGTTTCTGGTTGTAGGAGGTCTCGATTTGACCCTTCTATGATAATACGACGGCAGGTAATTTCCGGATTCTGATACACGGGGAGAGTAATGGGGAAAAACGGTAACCCTTCGCTCATATCCGTTGTGTATTCGTTCCATTCATCCCAAAGGCCTATCCCCGTTCTGCGTGGCCGCAGCGTGTTACGCCTGTCGTGTCTACTGTCTGTATATTATATATGTATGTATATATATGTATATGTATATGTTATATATATATAGTACACTACAAACCGTATTTATGT
The DNA here is from genome assembly GCA_023678845.1 of Mischocyttarus mexicanus. NCBI lineage: Eukaryota > Metazoa > Arthropoda > Insecta > Hymenoptera > Vespidae > Mischocyttarus > Mischocyttarus mexicanus. The sequence continues at coordinate 36,117 of JACGTP010000165.1, read as the reverse complement.
GTTTACTCGTTTGCGTATAGATAGATATGCAGATTGGCCTACGCGTTCTCGTCTCTCGTCTCTCGTCTCTGTTCACCTCTCTTCAATCCCATCCTCATCATCCTCATCCTCATCCTCATCCTCATCCTCTCCCCCTCTACCAAAACCCCCTGACTAAAATCCGGTTTCTCGCATGGGACTTTTCTGGTACGGACGTTTCGTGGCTTTATGGCCGCTGCTTATTTCCCCGGAACGGAAGCAATTAAAACGTTTATTAACGCGAACTACGGTCAAAACCATCCAACTACCACCATCCCTCCTCTCTTTCCCCACATTTCTTTCTTAACCGTTACCGTTAATACGGTATCTGTACTGTACAGGGAGGAATTTTCGTGAGATCAAAAGGAAACGTTTAATGTCTAACAAGGAGACTGTTAGGTTAGCCCCCTTTGTTTTTCTTTAAAACTTTGCATACTTGTAAATGTTGATTAGTATTACAATTTCGCCATTACAACTACCCTCCAATACTCAACAGTTTTCGAGATATCGGCCGATGAAATTTGAATAAAGTGACAGAAGTCACCGATAGCCGAGCGGTCAGCCTAATACTACTTGCCTGACCATATATGGCGCGTTTACTTATACTACTTGCCTGACCATACATGGCGCGTTTACTTATACTACTTCTAGTAGTACAAGTAAACGGCCCGTATATGGTCAGACAAGTAGTATAAGTAAACGCCCTATATATGGTCAGACAAGTATTAGGTGTACAAATAAGTTATCGCCGTTCAACAAAGTATGGCTTTATCATTAAATTATGGTTAAAATAGTCTAATGTAAAACGTCATATCGTAAAGTAAGACATCTCTCGACAACATAATCTTGATATCAATAATCTTGAATCCAATATTTTTCTAATCTCGCGTATACAATTTCGACATATTTATACAATGATTAATAACTTGTCTATCTTTTTTAATTTCTATTAAAAAAAAAGAAATATTTTAAATATAAATAAATTATATTATATCTGGTGTTGTCAATTATGAAATGGAACAAACAATGCATATAATTGAATTGAAACTTTGCTCCATTTCGTACTTGACAACCTAATGATATAATTTATTTATAATATAATTTAGATATTTATATTATTTAAATATAAATATATTATATTAATAATTTAAATTGAGAATTTTGCTTCATTTCATACTAGACAACCTAAATATATAATTTATTTTATAATATAATTTTACTTTTTGCCTAATTGTGACAAGTTTTGTTCGATTTGCCAATAACAAAGAAAAATAAACACCAAATGAATATATTCAACTACTATTTCAAATATTTCGAAAAATCTTATAGAAAAATAAACGAGTGGAAAATGATGAGTTGAAAAATCAATGAAATCGTAAATTTAATCGTTACAAACAATTAGGATTGATACAAGAAACAGGTACAAAGAGACTATACGAAAACTAAACGACAATCGTTTTGAAAGATTTATCGAACATTTCAAAGCAACAATAGCACCAAAGGAATTCACCGAACCAAAAGAAAAAGCCATCGGACAAACGTATCTAGCGTGTAATCTTAGAAATCCATGAGTCAACCCTCGTCATCGAGTCATGCCAAGGAAGTTTATTTATCTCTCCTTTCCCTTTCTCTCTCACTCATTCATTCATTCATTCATTCATTCACTTATTCACTTATTTACTCACTCACTCTAATCACTCTTCTTCCTTTTCCTGTTCTTCTTCATTCTCTCCTTTCTTTTTCTTCCCATTACCACGAAATCTTTCCCCATAGTCAGTCGATTAATACGTCTTTATCAAAAACGTAGGATCTGACGTTTCTACTCACCCCCTCTTCCTCTTCCCCCTCTCTGATACTTTCATTCTCTTTCCCTATCTATCTTTATCTCCTTCTTCTTCTTCTTCTTCTTCTTTTCTTCAACCCGTCTCCAAACGAGTCACGATCTCTCTTCCCCTTCTTTATTATTCCTTTCTCTCTCTTTCTCTTTCTTTTCCGAGGCAATCAATTTGATCGAAATCTACCGCGAAGGAAAATACCGTGGGCTCTGACGTTTCACCCTTGTCAGACGGTAATTAACGTAAGCAAAGATCGTTATCTCTTTTGAAGTCCAGCCTTCTTTTCCGTAATATCTCTCTTTTTCTTCCCTCTTTCTTCCCATCACAACTCCTCACTCCTCTCACCATCTCTCACTCATTCTAGCTTTTTTTCTCTCATTCTTTTTCTATATAAGTTGGTTCGTTTCTCTTTCACCCTTCTTACGTACACAAAAGGGGATTGCTCGAATTCACTGGCAAGTAGGAATCGTTGATGGTGGTAGTGGTTCTGGTGGTGGCTATGCCGTCTGCCTTATTTTTACCCCTCTTTTTGATAATACCGTTAGACTTTGGTAAAAGAACAAGGAAAAAGAATATAAGAGAGAGAAAGAGAGAGATAGTAGGTAGAGTATAAACCAACTTGATGCAGCGTGATTTCATTGAGCCCCACAACAAACGGCGCGAGCCACGCGTTACAAAGCTGCTAACGAATGTTATGCGCGACTCCACAAAGGCTTTTCACTTCTGAAATTTCCACGGAATCTCTAAACTCTCTCTCTCTCTCTCTCTCTTTCTCTCTCATTTCCTCACCATCCACTTTATCCCACTATTTCTATCTCTCTCGTTCTCTTTGCGTTTCTATTTTATCTTTTTCTAACCATTTCTATCCCAAAACTCTCCTTGGCGTACAATTTTTTCTTTCATCGTACACGTTAGACCATCTCACGGTTAAGAAAAATTATCAAAAAGAAATGTTTCGAGACTTATTGGAATAATATTTGGTTGGTGGAAAAGAAATGTCGGATTTTTGTATACGATTCAATGGAAATATCCGACATTTCTTTTCCACCAACCTAATAATATTATAATAATGATATATTAAATATGAAATAATAGAAATAATATTGTTAATGAATATTATTTTGCAAAGTATTTATTTTTTTTTTTTTTAGAAAAATTAGGTTTGAAGTTTATTTCAACGTAGAAATGATTTACGAGAAGAGATCGATGGATATGCTTTTAGTTAGAATCCATAAATAACGAAGAAAGAGAAATGATTTTTCAGAAATGTATCCTCGAAGATTAATGAAAACTAGGAAAAGAAAAAAGAATAAGTCTAATCCAAGAATAGGGGCCACCCTTAGGATTTATAAGCATTCTGAGATAGGATAGAAAATACATTTCGTGGAAAATGCAAGCGACGATTAAATCGATTTCGTTTGCTGCAGTTCGACGAAAAAGTGAACGAGGTGGTATCTTCTATCAAACATGAGAAGCATTTAACGAGTTCTAATTAACACGGTTGTATGTGTGTATATAAAAAAAAAAACACTGTCGAGAAGAGAATAATGATAGTACGATTTCCAATGAATATTTTTATCTTGAAAATAAATGAGAACGATGAACGTTACGTCGAAAATGTTACTTCAATGAAACTGTTTTTCTTCGTTGAGTGAAATATTGGATTGTCAAGTATGAAGTGAAGCACAAAATGTATCTAATTGAATTGAGAATTTGCTTCATTTCATATTTGACAAACTTAAATAGTAGAAAATTATTGACTTGGTTTGTAGATCTAAAAAGTATCTTCGATATTGAATTATTTGAGAATTTGAGAATTCAGAAAAAGTGTAAAAGAGAGAGAGAGAGAGAGAGAGAGAGAGAGATGAATGAAAGGATTGGGGAAGAAGGGTAGATGGTAAATAAAAAAAAGATAGAAAGGAAAGTGAAAACTCGAAGAACGATCATCCGTATGGGATCGTTTCAACGTTTCTTAGAAAAGTCCACGATTAAAAGTTTATCCATGGGGAAGTATTTAATTGCATCGGTATATACACAACAATAAAAGAACACGATAAATTAAACTCGCCTATCTCGAGTTAAAGAAAAAGCGTAGGTAACTGTAACGACGATCAAACTGTCTCCTCCATCGGGTAATTAAGTTCCTTCGGTTCGCTAACTTCCAGGTTCATTCCTTGCTTCTGAGTTTGAGATGTCCTTCTTCTTATTCTTCCTTTTTCTTGGATACAATATAAACTCGTATACTTTTTTTTTTCTTTAACTCTTCTATGTTAGCCTTTTTAATAAAACATGACAAAATAAAGAAAGTTTTAGTTTCAAAAAGATCAAACATTTTGACCTTCGTTTATTGCAAATTGGAAACAAAAAATCATTCTTCAAGTAAATGGTTATTAATACTCGTATAAATCTTTGATAATATTAATCAAATCTACAAAAATTAGGAAATAATTTTTGGAGTATAAATTAATTCGGTCTGTTTTTTTTCATGAGACATCCAATTGCATTGCTTGAAAATCATTCTAATGCATTTTAATCGTACGAAAACTGTTGCTTGTGTAGCTCCTAATGATTCTGTGCAAGCTCTCTTCCTGCGTTTGACTTTGATCTTTATCGAGTAATTCGATCCTCCAATTTTTTGTCTTGGAATTTTTCTTAGCTGTCCAGAGCATGGCTTGTCTTCAACGCTGAAATTACCGTTCTTGAAACGTCGAAATCATTCTTTACATGATTTATCAAACTCTCTGAAATCACCGGAATCAGCTGTTGCCATGACACGTTTGTAACAGTCAAAGTAATCTTTTGAAAATGAACCGAACTAATTTATACTCCCAATAATATTGGTTCTCAGAAAAAAAATTCTTAAAAAATGTTTTTTAAAAAAACCAGTCGTCATAAGGGATGATTCATTTAAGAATATTATTATTGTCAATGTTAATGTCAAAAAAAAACAGAAACAAAAATGACAGATTTTATTGGTTCATTTTCTTGGATACGATTCCGAGGAAGTCTTACCCAATTGGTGAAGCAACAAATTCGAGAAAGCATCCTCGTTTCTTCTCCTATCTTAAACTCTCGTAGCTTTCTAATTATAGTGACGCAGGAAGAAAAAGAGAGAAGAGAGAGAAAGAGAGAGAGAAAGAACGAAGAGGGAATTACGAGGTGCGAATAAGAGAACCAAACGGAAACGTCACAAAGTTTATGCTACCTTCTGAAGATAATTTGAACATTTAAGAATAGGAAAATGAAAGAAGGAACTGAGAGAGAACTTGAAGAAAATGTTGTCGAATCCAATTAACGCGTTTCTCAACCGAACACTTTCAGGGATATCATTTCTCTACGTCGCACGTTGACGTTCAAATAAAATCAACTTGATATTTTGAACGATAACTAAGATCTTTTGTGATAATTAAAATGAAGACATTTTCATATTTATTGTCATTTTATTCATTGAAATCGTTCAAGTGTGTCAATTGTGTGTATCAGAAAGAAAGAAAGAACTTCCTTGTTGAAATACGTTAGCATAAACTACAGGAAGATGATAACAAAGGATATAAAAGAAGAAGAAGAAGAAGAAGAAGGAAGAAAAGGAGTAAAAAAAAAAACAGGGGTGTTCGTACACATACACTGGAATAGAATAGGATGCTGTGTGGGTCCATCCTCCCCTAACCAGTTTTCCGAGCGATAAGAAAACCGTGAAACTCGTAATTGTTGTTAGACTTTATAGCGTATAGGAAAAGTTTCACTGTTAAACGAGCAAAGGGGTAGTAAATTTTTAACGGTCCAACGGCATCCTAAAGCTCGGTTCTGCGAGCTTTTCCTAAGAATAAGAGTTACTGTTACGTGAAGAGAAAAGAAGAACAAGAAAAAGAACAAGAAGAAGAAGGAGTTGGTTACACCCCTCTGGAAGATTCTCAGCTAGCAGAATATTTACAACGAACGTACGCTTCGTTACAGGTTTCAAGGACGGTTTTGGGTCGGTCGAGTTTCCTTCCGAGTATGGCAGTGGCGTGTGTGCATGGAAATTTTCCTGGGGGGTAGAAATCTTAGCTCGAACGGGTAACTTTGACGATCCATGTACTCTTCTAACACACACACACACACACACATACACACATACACATGGATACATAGGCATACAAACACAGATAGAAACACAATACATACACGTAGGTAAACTCAAAATGTATACACGTCTAACTTTAAGACTGAGAAGAAGAAGAAGAAGAAGAAGAAGAAGGAGAAGAAGAAGAAGAAGGAGAAGAAGGAGAAGCCAGCCGAATATTCTTGGATTATTTATGCAAACCCCTGTTTCAAATTTATTCCACTCGCTACGCTTTGTCTTCCTTCCTTCCTTCCTTCCTTAAATCCATTCATTCTCTTTTCCTTGACTCGTCCACTTTTCCTATCTTCCCTTCATTCATTTTCTCAAATCCCACAATCAAATGGTAGGAAAAAAAAAAGTAAGAAAGAAAGAGGGAGGAAATTAGGGGAACAACGAGACTGTGATGTCCCTCAACGATATTATTTTTTTCAAAATAGTACAACTAAATCTCCAGTTATTTCCAGTAATTTATATTAAAGTTCAATTAAATAATAGTAGTTTGTATAAATGATTAATAAAACAATATTAAATAGTCTATAGTAAAATCAGATCAATCTAATTCTAGTAGTTAATGTAAACAATAATAACAACAATCTTTAATAATTTCAATAAAATATTTATTAAACAATATTAGTAATTTGAGTAAAAGAATATTAAAACCAAGTTTGCATTGCTATCAAAACCCCATTTACTTAAAGTTTATATAAATGACATAATAATCAATAATTTTTGCATAATTGTTTCCCAATAACTACCCTGTTTTCTTACTTTCCCTTAGTATAAGTTAAATTCACCTAATTCATCATTTTTATTGTCGTTTAATTTAAACAACTCTACCTGGTCCTAGCTAAACTCGATGAATGCACTCTGTGAATGTACTCGGTGAAGTGGCCACAAAAAGCTTGGTTTTACTACTTTAATTCATTTGTCAGTTAAAATGTAACGAGAATAAAATAAGGGATGGTGAATAAGGGTGAGAAGATGGTAGAAGATGGTAGAAGGTTGTAGAAGGAATTACTTTTCTTCATTTTCCTATTCACCTATCAAACCCCATAACTGTTGTTGTTGTTGTTGTTGTTGTTAATGTTGCTTTCTCTCTCTCTCTCTCTCTCTCTCTCTCTCTCTCTCTCTCTCTCTTTCTCTTAGGATCTTACGTGACATCCGGTATCCGAAATTGGCGAGCTCCTTGCTTGACGCATATCGATTACAGAATTATGGTAATGGTGGTAATAAAGCGTCTAATATCGCACGTATTAACCGAAGGCAATGCACGAGGAGACAATTTAGTCTTCGCCACCCTCGATGTCGCCATCACCCCTTACCTTCCACCTTCCTTCCTCCTTCCTTCCCCTTCTAACCTTCAGAGTCCTCCTTCAACCCTTCCTTCCACCCTAACTCCTTCTCCTAAGTTCCTCAACTCTACCCCGCTATTCTCCTCGTCCTTGATCATTTCCATCTACTTCGACGCTACCGTCGCCGGTTAAAGGCGTCGTCCAACCGGCGACGATGGCAATTACTCTCCGTGTAAACCCTCGGAGCCCTTCTCCTCTTCCTCCTCCTACTTCTCTTCCTTCTCGTCTTGCGAAATTTACAACGCGAGGGGGAGAATTCCAAGACGTGTTCTCTTCCCATGGCTAATCGCGAATAGTGCAACTACTGTAACTAGTCTAACCTAAACAACTATACCCTTCTGACGTCAGTGTATATACAAAACATTTATAAATTTATTTAAAATATCTTCCTTCAACCCTTGAAAGACGGGGTGCCAAGTACAACAATTCTCCCTGCAAGAGGGGGAAGGTTTAAATAAACATTAAATAAAGATAGTTTAATCTACAATCATAAAACACTTCTGACATTGATATCTAAACAAAATATTTATTTATTTAATTAATGTCGGATTTTTACATTGAATTGTGGCTAAAAATCCGACATTTCTTATCCACCAAATTAAATATAAAAATATTTCATTCCAAAAAAGAAATGTCGGATTCTTCCATTGAATTGTAAGCTAAAAATCCGACATTTCTTATTCACCAAACTCAATATAAAAATATTTTATTCCAAAAAAGAAATGTCGCATTCTCCTATTGAATTGTAAGCTAAAAATCCGACACTTTTTTTCCATCCACTCAATATATTTGCTAACCACGATACTTCGAGATTAATCAAAACATTCAGTAAGTGCGTTTCAACTTAAAAAGAGAAAGAAAGGTAGATGGAGGGAAAGAGAAATAACGCTCATTAAAAACGTTGTTGCAAAGTTACAAAAAGATACGATATCGGTTAGAAAAGAGAGAGTGAAAGCTTGAAAGAAAGAAAGAAAGAAGAAAAAAAGAATCGGCGTCCTGATTTTCCTCCCTTTTTTTTCTTCTCCTTCGGCTAGAATCGAGAGAAAAAGTAAGAGAAAGAGAGAGAGGACGGGTAGAAGAGCTTGGTCGTACGGGGAAATCGTAATTCCAGCATTTTATAGGAAAGTTTGCCAAGATTCTTTCGCTGGATGAAAGTTGCTGCGATTGAGGCCGTTCAATGTTCGATATCTCGCGTTAAGTTTTCAACCACGTACCGTGTCCCTTTCTCCCTTCCCTCTCCTTCACTCCCCACTTCACCGTCCACCCTTTACCCAACCCACCCATTTCAAACCAACCAGCCCTTTCTATCGTCCTTTTTTTCATCTCTTCCACCACACACACACACATACACACACACACACTCTCTCTTTTTCGTTACTCCTTCAACAATACTTTCTGAATTTGTCCTTTTTGCACTCGATGAAGAAACGAAGGTACGGTGCTATAAGAACAGCAAACAAAGGAGAACCGTAAAACCCCATGCACGAACACCTCGTTCTTGCTGTCCAATCTATGTTGGATCTTAAAACCAAAAAGAAAGAAATAAAGAAAGAAAGAAAGGAAGTGGGAACGTGAGTGAACCCACACCAATTTTACCACCAACGGAAGTGACGTCAGGAATCAGTGAACGTCAGACTCAACACAGTTGAGTTCGTTTCGAGAAAACCGATTGCCTCGTACCTCTTCTCTCGGTTCCACGAACGAGCCACACTAATACAAACATATTTGGATACAACATACTTTATAGGATAAATACATGTGTATTGTACATACACATACATACATAGGATGTTGAGAATAGTTGCAGTAACACACTGTTTCGTTTCTGGAAGCAACAGCAACAGCAACAGCAAAAGCAATGCTGGCAACTTCGTACCTTCGTACCTTCGTAACCTTCGTACCTTCATAGCTTCGTTCGTACGTTCGTTTGTACGTGTTCCCTTCGCTTTTCACGAACCCATGTTTGCGAAAATCAGGATGTATTCCTTTCCTCGTAGGTAAACTCCCTAAAACCCCATCTCCCTTCTCTTTGTCCCACCTTCCTTAAACTTGCCATACGACCTGTCGAGTCGTCTAAGTTCTCTTCCCCAGCCAACAATGTCATCGAAAAGAAGGTGCCTTATGAAAAGGGAAAGCATTGTTGGGAAAACGAGTTCGATGTTAACGTTTTCATTCGATCCTGGTGTAGAAAACCTCTATTGTTGGATTAAGTCGTTCGAGACAGCCTGACTTGTTGTATGTTCTTTTCATTTCGATATTTTTCTTTTTCTTTTTATTTTTATTTTCTGCTTTATTCTTCTTTCTTTTCTATCTAACTTTCTAGATTTATTTATTTCTATCGTTCTTTTTTTCCTATGCGTGACTCTTGACAGATCGCTCGTCGTGTGCCTTTTCCCTCGAGTCGAGGAAAAGGGGACAGGGGACATAAAAAAATCCTTCGTCTTGACACCGAGGGAGGATTAATGCGAATTTTATTTATACGAAGATCAATTGTTATAATGGGTATATTGGATTTTTGGTAGATAACGTTAACACTTGTGAGTATGTGGAAATGCATATTCAAACGTACACATATTTGCCAAAATGTAAATTACTTTCTGGAATGTGAAATTTGTTAATGTGGAAGAATGTGTTTTATTTTATTTTGATGGAAAGTCATCGAATGAAATTATGAAATAAATTATTATTGAAAAGTATGTGTCAATTATTCTAGATTCAATATTTTTTAATAATCTTAGATTCATTCTATTGTCATTGGTTTACAAAATTAAAATCCGGTTTGATTTTTTTATTTAACAACCTTTCTTTCGAGATGGGTGTCTTCAAAGTGGTACAACTCTTGTTCCTACAAAGATATATGCATAAAAATTTTTTTACACACTACTGAAATGTTAATAAATATACCATAAAAATTTCAAAGTTCTATCTTTTTTTTAGTCGTCAAAAAAAATTCCTAAACAACTAATAAGCCAATCATGAGTTGAAACCATGGAAACATTCAACAACTTTTCTTTCGAGATGGTTGTCTTCAAAGTGGTACAACTTTTGTTCCTATAAAGATATATGCATCAAAATTTTTGTACATACTACTGAAATGTTAAAGAATATATCATAAAAATTTCAAAGTTCTACTTTTATATTGATCGTCAAAAAAAAATGTCTAAATAACTGACCATCACACAAGTTGACTTCCCTTAAACGTAAACTCGTATTTCATTAAACGCACGATATAAAAATCTACGCGAATATAAACGCAGTTAGACTATTTTATGATTTGTACTAACTCTTTCTGCCATACTCTGTTATCTCGTATTCGTAAAAATAACGAGATTGAGAAAGAGAAGGAGTAAAGTGGAAAAAAATTAGCTCGCGAGTTCTTCGTCTCGTTTAGAAAAGAAAAAAGGAAAATTCTTCCCTCGACGTAGAGATCGACTGTTCAAAAGAAAAGAAACGAAAAGAAAGAACGAAAGAAAGAAAGAAAATAGTAAGAAAAAGAAAAACTCGAAATCGAATCGTATCTTTGAATCTCGCGCGGCAGCAATATGCACGCAACTGTAGCTCGTAAATTTCCCTCTAACGTTCCAAGTTTTTCCTACTTAACTTGGACTTGCGTCGTACTTAAAAAAAAAAAAACACAGAGAAAAAAAAAGAAACTTTCGTCGATTTGTTAAAAATCTTCTCGGAAGAGATCTTCCTTTTTTCTCTTTTACTCTCCTATTTTATATTTTTCATCCCATTTCTTTTCTTTCAACGTTATTTTATGTTAAAGAAAGTCGAAACGTCGGCTGTAGAGAAAATATACAGGGTGAACCATTTAAAACAAGTCACTGGAATATTCCCCCGGTTGACTATTTTTAACATGGGGAAATAGAACGTACAAATAAGAATATCCATCTTAAAAAGACATTAATCTTCGGTAGTATAGCAAGCTAGCTAGCTAGCTAGCTTTTGGTAGTACGCTAACGTTTGCTCGATACCAGAAAACTTTTCCTCGCTGAAATTGTAAAAGCTATTTGAACGAACACATTTTTATCTTGACTATACACACACACACACATACACACATATATATCAGGTTGGAAACAATGAAACGGACATTTTTAGTCTGTGTTTAGTCTGTGTTGAACTGTAACTGAGAAAGGTTCATTACAACATAAGTTCGATATTTTTATTTATAAATTTAAAAGATATTCTTCTTACTAATTTCATAACATTTTTTCACCGTTTGAAAAATAATAAAATAATGTGAAAAATAACGCTAATTGATTTTTGATTTCTACTCAACGCCCGTTTCATAGTTTCCAACTTAAAATTCAGATTTCTCATCCGAAATATTTGAAAGATTTTTGAAAACATTGAAAAAAGTTCTGTCTTTTAAAGCAAAGCGAGTAATGATTAACGTTTTTACGTCATCACGCTAATAAAAATGTTCTAACGAGAATAGAAAAGATAAATGGAATAAACGGTTTCCTGTCAAAACAAAAAGAAAAAAAAAGAAAATAAAACAAAACAAGGGTTTTCGTAAAAATTTTTTTTTTCTCTGGGTCTCGGATAAATCTCTCATTTTTCTTATACTTTTTGTTCTTGTTTCGTTGTGTTCTCGTTTATCCAGCATCATCTAGTTGCTGTTGCCTTTCATAAATTCGAACGAGGAGGACACAACATTTCGGGGACGATTCTGATAACAGATAACCTTTGTTGGACGTTCGTCCTCCCCAGAGAACGATAAGGAGTTTCAGTGACTCACCCCATCCTTTCCTTTTCCTTTTCCTTCCTTCCTTCCTTCCTTCCTATTCTTGCAATACCCTTGTGGCATAACGCAGACCATAAAACGAAATATCCGAGTGATAGGGTTGAAGTAATTAAGAGGAAGATTATGAAGAAGTGGAAAACATAACGCAAAGTTGTAATTCAACCATTCAAAACGAAAGAAAATAATATTTTTTTGATGTAAAGAAGATTGAAGAAATTTTAAGAATTGTTTGTTAAACTAATCGAGATCAATGTTAAATCAAGTTACAAATTATTAGTGATTCAATCTACAAAAATAATTGTAATGCTTTATAAAAGATTATTATTCTATATAAAATTGATACATTTATTAACTGAAAAAGATAATATATATATTAACTTAATTAGACAATTAATATGAAATATTAAAAGTCTACATAAAATAAGTATTATGACATTTGTTTCTTGGTGTAGTATCAATGTTGTCGTGAGACAAGTTCTATGCACTTTTTTGTACCCTCAGGTTACGGTAGACCTTTTCATAGTAATAGTAAATAATAGTAGTAGAAGTAGTAGTAGTAGTGGAAGTAGAAAAGGATAGCGATTAATGAGCTTGGTACGAGAAAGTTTGGAAAACAAATGTGCACCGTGTGCCGTTCGCTAGACGATGCATCGAGCGTTGTTAGAAACGAGAGAGAAAAAGACAGAAAATGAGAGAAAATGGGAGAAAGAGAGAAAGAGAGAATAAAAGATTAACGGTAGAGTGGTATATCAATATGAAGGACGTGAACGTGGTACTGCAGTTACTGTTACTTGTCCAGTAGAAGTATATTATAGTAACTCTCCCTTCCTGTAGGTAAGTACTTGTGTTACAGACTTCCACCGAATGAGACTAACTGCCCTTGTTCGCTTTTATAACTAAAACCATACTATAAATGACCGGTAACGTTTCGTTAGACACATTAACTATCCACAATCGGCACTTTATTATATCACAAAAGTGGCTGTAACTGGTGAACGATCTCCTCGTTCATGTTCATTTTGATACCTCGAGAAACTTTCAATTCAGACGAGATTGTTACGATTACGTTATTCTACTCGTTTTAGATCTCTTTGTAATATCAACGATGTTCTAAATGTTTCAATACTGATTTTTTTTTATTTTGTATGCAAGGTAATTTGGTTGTTCGATTAATCCTCGGTTTAAGGAGGGATTTTGGTTTAGAAATTCGAAAAAATTGATTTTTTTGTTTACATATTTTCAAAGTTTAAACATTCAAGAATATGCTCTTGAAGGAATTTTTTCAAAATTCCGATTATTTAAAGAGTTATAGCCATTTTAGTGACGTGGTGTCAAATCTGGTACGATGAATAATCAAAACTTTCAACGCATTTTTCGAGATTCTTTTCAGGATATCTGAAGTTCTACTGAACCAAATTACTTGAAATTTGATGTGAACCTTCTCTATACATTACTCTATCACTCTGATAAAAATTATACTGAAATTTCAATTTTTACTATTTCAAAAAAATTCTCGAAAGTCAAAGAAAAATGGTAAAAACCATGTCTCTACTTCAGACAGCCACTATTTGCCAAAAAAAAATCTTTTGCATTCTTTTAGATTAAGAATTAGAAGTCAGGATGTAATACAGATTAAAGAATCAAACAAACATAGAAAATAATTCCTAATATCAAATATTATTCGATAAAAGTTACTCGACAATAAAACCACATATGTGTCAGTTGTTTTAACAAACCACACATACGAGTTGCTCAATCAAATTGTTGGTTATACGATTGATATCAAAATCTAAACATTCTTAAATACTACTCGTATGTTTATTTTTTAATGGATACAAAGGAGCCATATAAAGAACATATAACATCAAAACCTTCTTTAATAAGTGGATAGAATTTTACGTAGGTTCAAATTATCCTTGATTATCAAGCTAATAAGATAAAAAGGTGATTGAATCAAGGAAAAAAAAAAGAAGAAGAAGAAGAACAAGAACAAGACTAAGAAGAAAATAGTCGAGTCATTCCCCCCTATTTCGAATGAGAAGAATAAATGTTTTTAAGTATAGGTTGCAACCGAAAATTCACTATAATTTATGCTCTCCTCTAATCGGTCATTTTTCTTTCCTCACGATACCCAAGTTTAACTCCTAGGGGGGAAGACCATGTTACTTATACACATACACATGTATAAATGTGTATATTCTCATATATACACACACAGATACACAGATACACAGATACACATAAATATTAGGGTGGCCGAGGGCGACGGTCGTTGGTGTACGATAGAGGGTATATCACGATGATTATCGTCCAGTGGTGAGGTGGGGAGGTAAAGAAGGGTAAGGGGGATAGTAAGGAGGGTATGAGGGAGTATGGGGAGGTGAACCTACGGACGGACAGCAAAATCTACCACCTAATGCAACGAGCTTGGTTATCCGCGTTGTGGAATTACCTTTAGGCACGCACTCATTCACTCATTCACTCACTCACTCACTCACTCAGTTGGTAAATCTCACGCATGCACAACGACGATGAGAACGAGGATGAGGATGAGGACGAGGACGAGGATGTCTACGACGAGGACGAATACGAATACGACTACGACTACGACTACGAATACGACTACGACGACACTGACATTGACGTTTCACGACGCAAGCGTAGAATTCAATAACTGACTATTCTATCTATCCATCTATCTATCTATCCATCTATCTATCTATCTATCTATCTATCTTTGTCTATTCATTTGCACGTATCACTTGACTATCCTTCTCTCACTTTCCCTTTACCTCTTTCTACCTTTCTATCTCTGTCACTGTCGCTCGATATAACGCCCATTGAGAGACTTCCGTTTCGTATTAATTCTCCAAAGTGTGTACGTGTGTACCCGGCCCACCCGTCAGAGTGTAAGTAAAAGCAAGAGTCTCTCTCTCTCTTTCTCTCTCTCTCTGTGCGTATGTGTGTGTGTGTGTGAGGGAAAGAGAGGTTGAAGCGAGAGACTTCGAATTCACGGAGCACGCGCGTACGAACCAGTACGAAGCACCCAGCCACTGCTAATATGATTAATTAAGAAGAGACCGTGGATTACGTTCCTACCGTCATTCCAATAGTAACCGCGATTGTTAGGATAATTATATTTCCGGTAGTCGTTTAACGAGCGACAAAGGGAACCTAGCTTTGTTTTTAAATCTATGAGACTATTTGTATTACACACATTCTCTTTCTCTTACAACTACAACAAAGATTTAAACAATAGAAATGTTTATAATTTAAACACTATTTTTACAGGAATTTTGTGTACTACCACGAGTCCTAAAAATATTTTGTTTTAATACTAATTTTGATGGTGTGTTAATCAGAAGATGGGTTTATGTACACACACGTGTGAGTGATTTGGTCTAGTTTGTGGTTTGTTTTTAACAACAGACGAACAGCTGATCGAAGAATTGATACTAGAAAGTCTTTTGGATGAGCATAGTTTGATCGAATTTATGATAGTTTATGGTAATAAAGATAATGACGTGAAATCGTAGGTGAAAGTTGAGGTAATTTAACAGCTGGTTTTATTTGCGAAGGTTTGGAACAATATTTTCTTATTGGTGATATGAATGAACGTATCGAATAAACGAGGGATGCCTGTATTTATTAAACATTTAATGTATTTTTATAAACATGTTCGATAATTATTTACTACGAGTCTTTTTAGATTAGATGAATGAGATTTGTAAAACGATTTCTGTGACACGTTTGAAAGAAAGGAAAGAAGAGAGAGAGAGAGAGAGATGGATTGACGTTTAAATATTTGTCAGAGTATAACTGTGCTTGAGGAAGCTCGAAAATGAGATAGTCAAAGACTATAACGAGAAAGAAGAGGAAGAGACAAGGAAGAGTAACAAGGATTTAGGAGGTGGAGTTAAAAGGGCTGGGAATAACGGGGGTAACGTTTCATTTACGTTGGAAAGCAAACCCTAACTTCGCGATAGTTCTCTAAGAACAATATCGCATTGAATCTGTGGTTATAATAGTTAATACAAGATATTACTGATAGAGAGAGAGAGAGAGAGAGAGAGAGAGAGATAAAGAAGAAAGTAGAAATGAAAGAAAAACATAACTACGAGATTAAAGGTGGATATTCTGGCTCATAAATTCGAAAAAATTGATTTTTTTATACATTTTCAAAGCTTGAACATTCAAGAATATGCTCTTAAAAGAATTTTTTCAAAATTCCGATTATTTAAAGAGTTATAGCCATTTTAGTGACGTTGTGTCTAATCTGGTACGATTTACCATCAAAACTTTGAAATCGTTTTTCTCGAAGTTACTTTCATCGAAACGGTGTATATCTCGAGTTCTACTTAACCGATTCACTTGAAATTTGGCACAGAGCTTCTTTATATATTACAGAATTAACCTAAGAAGAGATTTTTGATAAATGTTTTTTTCTGTATTTTTTAAAAATTCCGAAAGGCCAAGAAACAGGGAACAGCCAAGAAACATAAACGTAACTTATTTTTCAAACCGCTGTCATTTTATGAAAAAAATTTATAAAAATAAAAACTCTTCGTAGTTCTGTAACTACATCCTTCTTCTTGAAGAATTAAACAAAAATTATTTTTTTGAGATCACTGGAAGAGCAGAAATCCCGAATACCAGGACATGTCACTTTTTCGTGAGCCCCAACTTCACCGGTCTGCAGTTCCTACAATTTTTATTTTTAATTCGGGCATCTAACACCCACATACAATCAAATAAATACAATGTGTTGGTGTGTATATGTACTGCACACACATTAGCATGTTGCTGACACGAACCCATAAGATTTTCCCATACAACAAATCATCTAAGGCGTCTAAAGAAGTTTTCACTTCAAAAATTATTCTTCTTTCTCTCTTTCTCTTTCTTTATCTGAGTAAAGTAATAGGAAGATATAAACTATAAGATCTATAATCCGGCAAATAGCCAAGGTCTTGAGAAATATGAGTTACGATGGATAGATTAAGGAATTTAATAGACTCGATTATACAGTAAAGTTACTGAAAGAGAGAGAGAAAGAGAGTCAGTGAGAGTTGAATTAGTGCAGGGTATTATTCGCTTGGTAAAAGCGCATCGTAATAAAGATATCAACCTTGACTTTAGACGTATATTATGACTTTGACTATAGCACTTTTCTTCGAGCATCAAAAAGAAGGAAAAGTTAGTGAAACTGGGTAAAAGATAACGCCAACATTTTAACCCAGATAAAAGAACAAAACCTGATGCAGAATTAAAAATTTGGAAGGAAAAAAGCTTGAAAGTGGTATGATAAGATAAATTACTGTGTTATTATCTTCTCATTATTTCCTTTTCTCTATTTCTTTATCTATCTCTTTTCTATTTTATACTTAAAAATATATTAAGACCAGTGGTTAACCCAGTACGGTGTGTGTCATTAACTTATATCACTGACATTGTAACCATTGAGAAAGAGAGAAAGAGAGAGAGAGTGATAGAGAGAATAAAGGAGAAGTATTAAAGTGTGAGATATGTTTTATGCAAGTAAATAACTTCATTGACTTTGGAGAGTGGTTGGAAGATGTGGGTTCCCACCTCGACCGAGTACTTCTGTCGATATAGAACACCAATGTCTATCTACTGCACTACCACCTCGTTTCTAATTCAGTAATGCAACGTACTATATACATACATACACAGTTATATACTTAAATGTGTATAGATATTTTGACAGTAGAAACTTTACTATACTTTGAACTATGAAATGTAATTATCGACAATAATACTGATTCAAATATCACAAAATATTCTATTCTTTCTATCAATTAATAAAGAATTCTCTTTGAATGAAATGAAAAAAAGAAGCAGAAGAAGAAGGTAATGAAAGGAAAAGGAAAACTTTGATTATCCAACGTGACGAACATCGACGATGCACTGACAGACAGAAAGAAACAGAAAGAAAAAGAACTGAGGGGTAAAGGAAGGATAATTCTAATTGAAAAGAATTTATATAACCTGACGATATTTCAATAAAGCTATTATTCTTTCCATATCGTATCGGCATGGATAAAAGACAATTCAAACCTGCCAATAGACGAATCCCAGATGAATGTTTTCCCATCGTCATTATCTTATAGATATCCACGATTAAACCTAAGATTAACGATTTATATACACTTTAGCAAGGATTTTAATTATGCAGAAAGATAGCAACAAGGGTATAAAACTTTGTCTATGGATTATTCGTGAAATTGGAACAATGACTAAGATTATAACTTCAATGATTGTATATCATGTTCCTTAAAATGTATTTTTTTCTTAAGGTAAATCAAGGTTTAGATTATTTTACTTTACTTGAAATATATATCTCAGGTGTTGGAATTAATTCATAACGTTTTAAGAGAGATTACGTGAGTATTACATCGAATTGACAATTATTTAGTAGTCAAGTATGAAATGCAGCACATTTTTAATTCAATTGTGTACAGTTTTCATCATGGGTCATAGTTTGTTGAGGAAGAATTCCAGATTATCAAAATTTGATTGGTGTACAGATTGATTCCAAGAACGAAACGTTCTTTCAATGAAGTATGAAACAACTATCAAAAAATTGGGAAAAATTAGTAGCAAAGGATGAGTTATATTTTTATTAAAATTAATTCTTTATTTGTCTGACCAAAACTGTTACGAATTAATTCAAACGTTTAATAAAATAAGAAATGCATGGAGGTGATTGATCGATCATTGACACGATTTAACTGCGATTGGAAAGAAATTGTAGGAAATTGTTCAATAAAAAAACGAAAGGAACGAGATACGATATCTGATAAATACAACGAGAATACAAATATAAGAAAAAAATATCATAAAGTATAAAAGAAAGTGGAAGAATGAGAATCGTTTCGAATTCTCATTCATATCTCGGAGTGATAATTCTGCACAGGGGTTTGAGAAAAGACTGGAGTGAGTTTCCTGGGGAAAAGAAAAAAAAGAAGAAATATACCCAGGAACATAACAGATTCTCTCACTTTTCAACTTCGTCCTTTTCTTTCCTTCATCTTTTCCTTCTTCTTCTTTATCATTCTATCTCTCTCTCTCTCTCTCTTGGGTGAATCTTTTCTTCTCGTATACGTAATTATTTCCATCCACGAGGGAATTCCTACGAGATTCTTCTTTGGTGAGGACTTATCGATAAAACTCTCTCTCTCTCTCTCTCGTTCACTCTCTTGCGATCTTTCATTCACGGAGAGCAAACGAACGTCGTCGTCATAGTCGTCTACGAACGCATACAAACGTAAACACTTCCAGGAGAATACTTAAATGAGAATAATTGCAACAGAGGGAAAGAGAGAGAGAAAATTTGATGAGCTTCGAAGGAGAGATTGTTTAAGCATGTTATAAATATCCTATATGGGGTATAGAGAAGCAGGTAACTAACTTTGTTCCTACATATATGTTCAAGCATATATTTATACACACACACACATATATACACACATATATACACACA
>JACGTP010000165.1:0-14076 GCA_023678845.1 Mischocyttarus mexicanus | reverse complement strand
ACACACATATATACACACATATATACACACATATATACACACAATAGTTGTCCTATATATTTAAGTATAACATAATATCCTGAAATTGTCTTCTCTATCTATTCTCAACGTCATTTTTAATTCATTATCAGTGTTGTTTAATAATTTAATTGTGTTTCTTTTTAATTAAAATCTTTTAATTTATTATATTATAAATTAATGTATTCATAGGGGGGTGTGTGTACATGATGTGTGTGTGTGTACGTGTATCGAGATAGGAAATTATAAAAGAGGAAGAAAAATGAGACACGAATAAATAGAAAAAAAAAAAAAAATAGAAAAAGAATGAGAGAGAGAGAGAGAGAGAAAGAAACTTTTCAACGAGTTTACGAGAATTGGATGCGATTGAAATATATTGTATTGTATGTGGGTAGTTACGTGGGAGTTTTGAATAAAAGCCTTTTCTCCTCGTTTTTCTGTCCATCTATTTCGAAGAGAGAGAGAGAAAGAGAGTGTGACAAAATCAATGAATAAACGCAGCGAGCCGATCGAGGTGACCGTTACTACTACACAACTATACTACTACTACTATTATAGTATTTTATACTACACATACGTCGAACCATGCAGCTGGAAAATCGTATTAATGACGTTTCGGTAATCGTTTTTATGTCGGTATAGTCGAGGATCGACGTTAACACAATCGACTTTTACAATCGGTCCACGTATCGCCATAAACTTCTAGCAATTCGAGAAAATAGTCAGCCAGCTAGCTGTAATACCACCGGAATGCCTTTTTTGTTCTTCACTTTCCCCTACCATTTTTTTTTTTATTATATTTATTTATTTCTTTCTTTTTTTACTCTATTTTCTTTCCCCCTATGATTGTGTATTGAATGGGAATAAAAATCAAGAGGAATAATAGTCAAAATTAAAAATAAGAGAAAGTGGGGAAGAGAAATATAAAAATAAAATCCAATCAAATTAAATGAAAGAGTAGAACACTTTTTTTTGTTGGAATTTACATTTACGTGATTTGACGTAACGCGTGAGGTTTTCTGCCTTTTTTTTGTTTCTACCAGACGGAATAAAGAATAATTTCAATCCAATATTTCATACAAAATATCAATCAAGTAGGAGTCAACAGATGATGAGATAAATTAAAAATCTTTTTGAAAGTTAGATCTGACGTTAAGGTTGACTATATTAGATGATTTACCACTGTATCAGTTACATACATACACATACACCTGTAGATAGTAATATAACTATTGTACATATGTATATGTGAGTTTGTGTGTGTGTGTGGTATATCTAGCAAATGTCAATCCTACATTCAATACAAAATATTAATCAGGTAAGTGTTAACAGATGATGAGATAAATTAAAAATCTTCTTAGAAGTTAGATCTAACGTTAAGGTTGACTATATTAGGTGTGGTTTACTACTCTATCAGTTACTTAAATACATATACAATATAATATATATATATTTATATGTATGTGTGTGTAATATCCTACAAATGTCAATCCTATACTTGATACGAAATATCAACCATGACCTAAGAATCAAAAGATGATCAGATAAGTAAAAAATCTTCTTAAAAGAGTTGAATCTAATATTAAGTGCACCTATCCTAAATACTGTACTACTCTAAACAGTTACATGCACACATATGCATTCATAGATAATAATTATGTATATTCAAAGTGTGATCAAAAAGTAAGATCCTCCCCGAGAAAGATGAAACAACGAGCAAACATGCAGGCATATGAAGAGATTGCAAACGTTTGGAAGAAACAAACATTTCGTCTAAACTAAAGATGAAAGAAAATAGAAAAATACATCGAAATTATTTAATAATATTACAGTTTCTGAAAGATTGGTAAAAAAAAAATGAAGAAAATCGTGGAATGTTTTCGCGTAAGTACATTTTGGACGAACTCTAAGTTGGAATTATTCCAAACGGAGAACCAAAGATGAATGGTATGCATATATACATATACATATACATTACTAACTTACACATATCAGTATAATACATATGCATTTGCGTGTATGGTAGTACGTTAACGCGGTTCGCGTTAAACTTGGGAAGTAAATAAATTACGTTAGAGTTAGGGTCGACTTCTGGTAACGGTTTTGCATGGAATGCGCATTGGCTTCTTTACGTGGAGCGTTACAATGATAGAAGAGAGTAAAAGAGAGTACGAAAGAAGAGTAAGAGTAAGAGTAAACCAGAAAGAGAGAGAGAGGAAAGGAGAAGGATGAGAAGGGGGTAAGGGAAAGGGAAAGGGAAAGGGTTTGGTAACACGCGATCGTGACCAAGTGGTAGACGAACAGAACCTCGTACATATATCTATGTATACATACACATATATATATGTATGTGTAAATATATATACCTTTACCACTCGAAGAACTTTTTAAAGAAAACTTTTGAATCGGGGGCGGCAACGTTAACGACACGTCAGCGATATTACTGGCTCGATTCTACCACACAACCACCACGTCAACAAGATAGAAAGAAAGAAAGGAAAGAAGAAGTCAAAGACAAAATAAAAAGGTACGAAAGAATGAATGGGAGTAGGAAGGAAGGAAGAAACACGAAAAGAAAAGACTAGAAAAGAACGAAAGTTTAATGGTCCGACACAATTTTGTGGTTGAGTGAAAACGAATAAAAAAAAATATTTAAAAATATTATTAACGAGCTAAAAGCAAATTTAGTTTAATAAAACGAGTATAAATTTGTTGATTAAAATATTTGACGATTTTTTTTAATTGTTTGAAGAATTATTTTTCTGTTTTGGTTTTACGAATATTTTTCGTATTGGTGTCGTCTGGAATTTGGTTTCTATCAACTCTTCCACCTTTTAGAGATTCTTTTTTTAATGTTGGTTTTGTTAGTTTGATTGTTTCTTTGGCTGGTAACACAAGGGTTAATGTTATTAATAAAGTAACCTACTTTTTAGTTATTTTTCATTTATATCCACACTTCTCACTCTCTCTAGACCTGTCTGTCTTTATGTCTACATATCCACATATACAATTGTACACACATATAGATTCTCTCGAGGAGACACGTAGTCCGATAGCGTGTGGCTGACGTGTACCGAAGTGGCCAGGAAAATCGCATTATCGATGATTCGATAATCGTTTTCACATCCGCTCGTGATAGACGGCACCGATACAATCGCTTTTCTCGGTTGGCATTCGAACTCTCGAAGAAAACGTATCGTCCGCCATCGAGTGGAAAAATTTATATACAGAGTGGTACATTCAACGTTTCAACCAATATTTTCTAAATATTCCTTGCACTGTGACAAATTTTAAATACAAGAGATTAGATGATTTTAAAAGGTAGATTGTACAATGCGTTAATTTTAATTACAAGTGGAAAGTGTACCATTTGATGAATAATTTTGTATTATTTTAAACATAATATTATATATTTTTTTTTCAATTAAAATATATATGGTCGAGTATGAAATTCTGGGTCAAAAAAAGTATCTCACTTTATTACTTGACACACTTAATTATTAAATAATTTTATTAGATTAGTTGACAATTATTTTCACGTAATTTTTTGTTAATCTTTAGCTTTGATTTAATAAAATAAACCACCTTGTATATCCAGGACAAAATCTATCGAAATTTTCTTGCAACTTAGAAACGTA
The DNA here is from genome assembly GCA_023678845.1 of Mischocyttarus mexicanus. Classification (NCBI taxonomy): domain Eukaryota; kingdom Metazoa; phylum Arthropoda; class Insecta; order Hymenoptera; family Vespidae; genus Mischocyttarus; species Mischocyttarus mexicanus. Next base: position 10,420 of record JACGTP010000165.1, on the reverse strand, counting down.
CCATTTATATTTCTCTCTCTCTGTCTCGATTTTATCGATATCCTTTTCAAAAGATACATTAGATTTATCCTAATCAATAAACTATCCCCTATTTATAAATTTTACTTCAATACATCTTCTGTGTGGTTGTGTGTTTATGAGAAAGTATAGAATGTGAGTAATATAGAGGCTACTTTAACAAGAAGGCAAAACTATAAGTGGTTCGATCTAAACTTTAGCTAATTCGTAGCATGAATTAGTATGGTCTCGCTAACTTTCCTTGAGGATTCACGTTACCATCTTTCCTATTATCGCCTTATCGAAAAGATTGTTTCCAAAGGCTATGAGTGTTTTATCGAACTTAACGTTAGATCTAACTTTCAAAATGATTTTTAACTTATTATCTTATCGTCTTTTGATTCTTAGGTCAAATTTCTTACCAAGTATCGAATTGACGTTTGTTGGATATTACACACATATACATAATTAAATTATATTATATTGTATATGTATGTATGTAACTAATACATTAGTAAACCATCTAATATAGTCAACCTTAACGTTAGATCTAACTTCTAAGAAGATTTTTAATTTATCTCATCATCTGTTGACTCCTGCATGACTGATATTTTGTATTAAATGTAGGATTAACATTTGTTGAATATACCATACACACTCATATATATATTTATGCACAATAGTTATATTACTGGTTGATATTTTGTATTAAATATAGGATTGACATTTGCTAGATATACCACACACACACACACACACACCCACATATACATATGCATAATAGTTATACTACTATTTATAGGTGTATATGTTTGTATGTAACTGATACACTAGTAAACCACCTAATACATCAAACTTAATATTAGATCTAACTTTAAAGAAAATTCTTCAACTTATTATCTCATCATATTCTGATTTCTAGGTCATGGTTGAAATTTCGTATCAAGTATCGGATTGATGTTTATTGGATATACAATATATATACATGTATATATATTATATTACATTATATTGTATATAATATATTCATATATATATACAGAATAGTTATATTACCATCTACAGGTGTATATATATATATGTAAATGTATATAGATACAGTAGTACACATCCTAGTACAGTCATTGATTATGCTAGCAACGATTAACTAAGCGATCGATTAACGGAAGAGCAAATAACAATAATATCGATTATTCCAACCGGTCTTGTTCCCATGTAACACGCACGAATATGTTCGGCACGGTAAACGTTTCCGTACAATCCATCGATTATTGCAAGATTCGCAATTAGATGTTTTCAAATTTATCTAACTCCTTACAGAAATATTTAATATCGTAACGATTTAGAAGAGAGAAATCAATATTTTATTATGAAATTATTTATTGTTTTGTTTTCATAGTAATTTCGTTAAAATGCGTTTATCAAACCTTGTCTGGAACATAAAAATTATTTTTTATACTAGCAACAAATATTTTTAATTCGATTTAGACATAGGCAAATGGATAATCGAAATCAACATTTTAAAAAGATTAATTTTGAATGCAAATTAGATGAATATTATTTGCAGAAAGTATGAATAATAATTTCCAAGAGGATTCAGTTAAGTGTCAAATGTTTGAGCTAATTTTTAGGGTATTCAAAATATAGTCAGACTGTTATTAAAAAAAAAAAATAGAATACAGAATGTAATATTAATAAAAAACTTTGTTCTGTTTGAAATATATTCTTGGTTATAATAAAAATGTTAATTTGTTCTCAAACAAATGAATTTTTCTACAAATTATTGAAATTGGTAATTTCTGTGTTTACACATCAAAGCAAATGATTAAACAAAGAACAAAATATAATTGGAATAAAGTATTTTTAGAAAAATTACATTTCAAATTAAAGATAAATTATCTTTCACTAATTGTTAGTGTTTCGTTAACAAACCAATAAAGAATTCAAGCATCTTAATAAGGTCGTACACCTTATCAACCACCAACTGGGTTTTCCATGCACCTTGTAAAACGTCAGTGACGTGTAAACGAAGTATATTCACGTGACGTGTTACAAAGTCTACCGTACAAACTATTTTCCCCTTCAAACACAACTCATCCTTTTTATTTCATTCCTTTTCTTTTCTTTTCTATTTCCTTCTTTTTACACAGAGTCTTACACATACACTCGATAAGGTGCACAGCTGTGCGGTCACAGAGAAAATGACCGTAATTCCGATCATTATTCTCTTTTCGAAAAAAAGACAGACAGACAGACAGACAGAGAGAGAGAGAGAGAAAGGGAAAAGGGGGAAAGAGGGAAAGAGGGAAAGGTAAAAGAAAAGCACGTAACTGGAAAAGGCAAAAGACTCACTCGCCACAGAAAGTAACAGAAAACTCTTTTGCTATTTCTACGTTTTCCTAGCTCACGTTCGAGAACAAGATTAGATAAAGACGAACTTGTCGCCTTTTTCTCTTTCCTTTCCTTTCCTTTCCTTTCCTTTCCTTTCCTTTCCTTTCCTATTCCTCTTCTACTTTTTTCCCCATTTTTTTCTTTATTTCTCTATTCGTTGCTGTTCCTAATTGGAAAGATCCCTTCTTCTTCTTCTTCAAAAAAAAAAGATCCCTCGTACTTTCGTTTCGACTATTAACCTTAACCTTGGGTCGTAGATTTAACCTCAATTCGATTACTGTACCTTTTTTTTTTTGAGGTTCCTTTCTTTACTTTTTCATTCATTCATTCATTCGTTCGTTCATTTTAGTTTCCTGGTTTTAAATTTGTTCTATTCTTTCTTTTGCCTATCAAGTATCATTCCTTGGTTATTGTTTAAGTTAAATATAAAATGCTTTTATTGTTTGAATATTGTAACACATTTGAAAGGGTCACTTTTTGTGTAATTGGTCGAGAAAATCAGATTTTTGTTTAGTGTATTGGGTATACAAATAAGTTTCTGCTGTTAAGTGTTTGGATACATTTCGAACGAGTCGTAACTATTTGTAAATGAATACAACAAAATTACAACGAAACTATAATAAATACGTTGTTTCAAATATAAAATAAAAAAATGATTAATAAAAACCATGTTGATATAAAAATAATAAACCTTAAGTTGCTTATCCAAAAAATTAAACACAATTATCAAACGTTTAAAGACACTTCGAATAACTGAGAATTATTCATCGTTTACTTAAAAATAAAAACAACATTCTAATATATACGTTATTTAATAAAATATAAAAAAAATGTTATTAGGTGTACATCTGACCATATATGGGCCGTTTACTTATACTACTTGTCTGACCATATATAAGGCGTTTACTTATACTACTTCTAGTAGTACAAGTAAACGGCCCATATATGGTCAGCCAAGTAGTATAAGTAAACGCCCTATATATGGTCAGACAAGTATTAGGTGTACAAATAAATTTCCGCCATTCTTATTAAAAAATTAAGCATTTAATGATTTTAAATGATGTAAAATTGCTAGCTAAGTTACTCCTAATATAAGTGCAAGTTTTTCTTGCGTTTGGCATGAATCTTTAACCAATAATGCTTCCAATTCCGCGAATTCGTACACATTCGGCCTTCCGTTACGTACTTTGTCTTTGACGTCAAAGTTACTGTTCTTGAACTTTAAAAACCATTCATGACATCTTCTCTCACCTAAGAAAGCCTCATCATATACTTCTACGAGCAATCGATGCGCATCAGCTGCAAATTTCTTCTAATTCAGAAAGTAAATCGAAAGTTCTCGCAAATGACGCTTATTCGGCCTAAAACTCGACATTTTCGAAGGAAAAAAAATATCCGATACCAATACAAAATCATTAATATATCAAGATTATGTTGTCGAGAGATGTCTTACTTTACGATATGACGTTTTACATCAGACCATTTTAACCATAATTTAATGATAAAGCTATACTTTGTTGAACGGCGATAACTTATTTGTACNCTTGTATCTCATCATCATCATCATCATCATCATTATTATCATTCCATGTTCCATCCTTTATACAGTTGACTAGCTAGAACAGTTACTTAAATTTATCATCAACTGATATTAATAATTCAAAACCTATCGATGAATTTTATTAATACGATATTACCAAAATCTCGTTTATTATTTATAGTTTTCCGAGGTTTGCATTAATAAATCATGCAAAATGTTTCAACGGAATTCAATGTGGGAAAATTTATATCGGTGCACGTTTGATGAAATTCTACAAAATAGAGAGAGAGAAAGAGATATTTTCAATACGAAGATATATACACTACGAGAGAGAATATAGTTCCTCCTTTTGTTTAATTGTAATCACGTGACCGTAAATGTCATGAATATAATTCATAAAACGACAAAAGAGGGATAGGTAGGGGGGAGGAAGTGAAATATCAAAAGACCTTTTGTATATTTTCAACGAGGTACGAATTTTCATTGAGACAAATCGAAAGTAACTTCGAATACTAGGATCACGGTTTTAACGAGCTTTCTTTCTCCGTCATTCTGTCTTTCTATCTTCCATTATCACACTTTCTCTCTCTCTCTTTCTATCCATCCTTCCTTCTCCTCAATCCTTTTTCCTTTTTTTTCAACCATCAAGTCTTTCCATCAACGTTACAACTTTACACGAAGGAAACTCTCGAATTTATTTATCACCAAGCACGTTATCGGCCGTAACTGTAAACTGCGGTAAAATGAGAGGGTTGAGGAGTGAAGAGTGAGGGGTAAGGGGGAAAAGAAGGGGGGTAAAGGGGGGTAAAGGAGGGTAGGAGGAAAAAGCTAGCAGCAACACGGACTTTAAAGGCATCGACGAGAAAAGACATGGGTGGTCTGAGAGGTTAAACTGCGATTGAAGAAGAATCGAGCGTTTACAAAGAGAGGAACTTTTCTCAAGCTACCTCTTTCCCACTCCTCCTTCTCCTCCTCCTCTTCTTCTTCTTCTTCTTCTTCTTCTTCACCGAGAAGAAACTCGGAGCAGTTTGCCGGGGGATCGATCGGCGTGTTATCTCGCGTCTTCTTAAAATTCAAACGAATCGTGCGGTAAACGAGACTTTTATCGCCCGCCATTTCCACCAGCCGTTTCTGCATTGTCGTCTATACCTTTTCCTTTCTTTCCTTTCTTGTATGTATGTGTATGTGTGTGTGTGTGTGCATTTATATATATATTTACCTATATATTCTTGTATATACCCTAAACTTACGTTCATGAAATTTGAACTTTCAGATTCGGTTAGCACAGTCCTACTTTAGCTGGCAAATTGTACCAGATGTACATTTTATAGATCGTTTTAAAAAGGAAAGAAAATAAAAGGAAACAAATAAAACTTACAAGAGACAAAGATCTGAGAATAGACAGAAAATTTAGTTACAGAGAGAACAAGTGAGAAAGATAGTATCGTTAACTGAATTAATTAAGTTGATAATCAATCATCTTAAAAAGAAAAGATAGATCAGATTAGACGAAGGTAAAAGAAGAGAGTAAAAAGAAGCTTGATTTTATCACTTCTTAATGCTCATTTCATTTTGACACCAGATATAAAAAGACTTGACACATTGTCAAAGAGAACAATGAAGAAAATTTCGTCTCTGATGAACCACCTACGAAATCCTACCTCCACCTAAACCTTCTCTTTTTCTTCATTATTCTTGTGGTTGATCATTCAGTCTCTTTTTTACTTTGTGTAGATGAATGAAAGGAAAGACAAAGATAAAATATTCAAAGTGTATGGCCATTAGGCCGAAAAAGAAGAAGAAGAAGAAGACAACGAAGGAAGGGATCACGAAACACGACTGTGAGGCAGCAGAAAAGACGAAGGCGTTGCTGGTTCCTTGCTTGCTTGCTTGTCGGCGAACACTGTTTTTAGATGGGATGGTCGAAAGCTGACGTCATCGGTAGGGAGCTCACGAACGAAATAATTAGCAGGCTCGACTAAGAGCTCTCTCTTTCTCTTTCTCCCTCCTTTCAACGAACGCACCCCAAGGCACGGACCCCGGATCCCTTATCGGCCTTCTTCTCACCGAACCCTTCTCATCGAGCTACCTTATTGGTGAGTGTGTTATATATACTACACTATACTACATTATACTGTACTATACTGTAAACTATAACTGAGAACAGGCACCTTTCATTTACCTTCTTTCTAAATACTAAATAACCGAGCTACCTTATTGGTGGGTGCGTTATACACACTATACTACACTATACTACACTATACTACACTATATTACACTATATTACACTATACTGTAAACTATAACCGAAAACAGGCACCTTTCCTTTACCATCAACGTTCCACGAATTAATTCACTCTCGCCTTCAGAATGTTCTAATTTATTTTTCAAAATACTAAATAACTGAGCTACCTTATTGGTGGGTGCGTTATATACACTATACTACACTATACTATACTATACTGAACTATACTGTAAACTATATCCGAGAACAGGCACCTTTCCTTTGCCTCCATCGTTCCACGAATTAATTCACTCTCGCCTTCTGAATGTTCTAATTTATTTTTTAAAATACTAAATAACCGGGTCTATCTAAACACGCCCCATCTATTCATTATCCTCCACCCTTCCCTATCCATAATTTAAAACTCATTTTTATTTTATTTTTTCATATTTAATATCAGCATGAAAGGTACTATTACCCTTGTCAGTTATTTATTAGATGTTTTAGTTGTTCTTGTTATATACACTTGTAGTTGTAGTTGTTGTTGTTGATATCATTAATGTTCCATCAAAGAACTTTAAATTGTATTAGCAAATTTCTTTAAATTAGTATTAGCAAATATATTCAACCTAATCGAACCAATTATGAGTACTACAGTTCTTTTAATAGAATTTTCTTGAATGTTAATCTTTGCTATCATCATTTTGATATCTTTTCTGATTCAATTCGTACCAGAAGAAATATTCTTCAACTTATGTTATAATCCTTATTTTATATCATGTTTTGGTTTCTTTGTACTAATCAGATTTATCCCATAAATAAATAAATATTTATTGTTAGAAATAATTGTATACGTAAATGAATCCTTCTACTTTAACTCAAATAATCGTTCTTCGAACGTACGAAAAAGTAACGAATGATCAAAATCTCGCGCTTGTTAATGACACTGAAAATAAATAAGAACGTTGGTTCGGTTTCCCTTTTTAACTCATATCCTACGGGCGTAATAATAACCAGGAAGCCAGATCGATTTTGATTCAATGGCAAGAGAGCACTTTAGAGTGAACCTTTAGAGACACATCGGGTATACGAGATTAATAACTCACCCTCGATGAGTAGGGTCGAACGCTTCGGTGATGTCGTTGGGGAGATTCTTCCTTCCGTGAACTCTTCTGAAACGATAAAATACGCTTGGTTAATAAACTATTTTCAAGATAATCCTCTAACCCCTTAATTACATTGCTCAATCCCTCCACATTTGATAAAACATATTTTAATTTGATCGAATTAAATGAAGAAAAAGAAATCATTATTCAAACAAGTACAATGAGAGTTTGACTTAAAGTTGCTTAGCTCAAGGCTGTTTCATTCAGTATGACGAAATAATATTTAAAAAAATAAAAACTGTACATTTATAAACAGTCATCAACGTTACTAGGTGTAGATACCAAACATAATATTTTATTGCACAACTATAAATTCAGCAATTCTTAATTCTTGCAATGGATGATTGCAAAGAACAAAAAAATCAAGCAGCAAGAAAAAGAATTTAGCTGGAAACTAAAATGCAGTTGTTAAAACAATTAGATGCAAGTCAACTGCAATCTAAAACATTTAAATTTTCAGTTCTGTTTCACTTCATTCCTATTATTTAAGTGTTAATATGACTTCGTTTAACGCTGGAACTCATTGGAAGGTACCCTTGCGATAATCGAGGTCTTACAATTAAATAATTGTTTATAAAGTTGATAGAAGTATAATAATAATAGTTATTTGGAGGAAAGATGTTTAACAAGCATCGTTGACAACGAAACAACATTGACAGGTAACAACGAAAAGGTTAGAGAAATAGAATAGGTGGAAAGGAGAGGAGTGAAGGGGAGGGTGTTGGAGACGAAGATGCAGCTAACCGTCGAGAACCAGGACCATTCTGGTTTGTTGGTTCGATGGAATTGCAGCAGACAGTAAGGTTTGGTGTGGCTTTGGGTACCGTCAACGGGAAATGCCGTTTCTCTCAGAACGTTCTCAACACACACACACACACACACACCATTAATTCGATAGTTTCGGCACGGACACGTCCAGAGAATGTTCAGGAATTTTAGCCAAAGTGTTAGCTATATAGACGTGGTACCGGGAGCCCGCAACCGGACTTCGTTGCGGACAGCGTTAAGGCTTCCAAGATTTTTCGACCTATCAGACAACCGTGAGAAAGATAAAGAGAGAGAGAGAGAATATGTATATACATGAACAAGTTAAACTTGTATGAGTAAATTCTAGTGGTTTTCCGATACACGAAACTCTCGACGTACATACGCGTCTTTCAGGAAACGCATACATTTTATACCGGATGCATCTCCTCTTCTCTCACTCTGAGCTTCGAAATATTGTAGTCTCGTTGTTCTGAGAAACGTAACCCCGGTGAACGATCGATGCCAAAGTAGAGAATACAGTCAGAGAGAGAAAGAGAGAGAGAGAAAGAGAGGAAGGTAAGTAGAGTTGAACAATGTTTCGTGATGTTTCCACACTGTTATTTCGTTGACGATGTTATATCATTACGATGAATGTCGAACAACTTTTCTTACCCGGATTATAACGATCCGATAGTTATTTCCTTATCGTTATATTCTTCCCTCCTCCTCTTACTCCTCCTCTTACTCTTTGCTATCTCGTTCACTATTTTTACAACCACTTAAAGGTGGTATTATCAAAATGATCGTATATTTTGTTCCATATCGTCGTAGGATATTTTAATTCGTGTGAGACTATCTTGTAGAAAGAAGAAGAAGAAGAAGAAGAGAGAGGGAGGAGGTGGAGAAGGATGAATTTGATAGTAAGGGGAATAAAAGAGGGGCGTCAGATCCGGAGTATAGTGATTTACGATTTAAGCATAATGCGATGCAGGATATATGATTTATGCGCGATTTGTATACAAGGTACGATTTACATATACCTTCCTACCTTTCTTTCCTTTCCCTCTTTCCTTCCTTTCCTTTCTTTCTTTCTTTTCTATCTACTTTTCTTCCTTCCTATCTATCTACCTTTTTATGTACCTCGTACGTTTCTAATAATCTTTCGATATCGAACACAGAACGATTTAAAACGATATTTTATTTCCGATTACGATTAATCTCGCGATAAATCTCTGTCAGCTTTTACCTTCAACGGGCTACCCACCATCACCGAGGTTTTTAACATAGTCGAAAGATTTTTCATAACATTCAAATACCCATTTCATTATTTTCCTTTTAATATCTGTAATAATCGATCTTTCGATTATTAATCCTTTCTTATTCGATTTGTTCTATACTTTTTTATATTAAAAGTCATTTGAGATTCTTTTTCACTTCGAATGAATTTAGTTGTTGAATTTTATGGTAAAAGGTAACGTTTCTGGTTATGTGTTTATATATTTTGTATAATTTTGTTTAATTATAAATAATAATAAATAAATTAATCAAATTAATCGACTGTGTAATATATTGGCAGAAACAGTAATTAAATTTTTATTTTAAATATAAAATATAAATGTTCAATAATGTTTATGATTTATATTATTAATATTATTATTATTATTATAAGTTGTTGGGTTCTTTGAACATTTCTTTATCAACTAAATTTGATATGAACTAAAAACAGAAGAGAAATGGTAGAGAAAAGCTTAGAAAAGAAAAAATAAATAAAAATAAAAGAGAAAGTAATAAACCCAAAGGTTGCTATTACCATCTGATATTTCAGTCGGGATAGTATTTAAGGATTAAATACGAGAAAGTTGTTGTATAGGATATTTCTATATAATCCTCATCCTTTTCCCCATATCTCCTTTCTCCTTCTAAAATTTCCTGTGTCAAGTTTAATCCATCATTCTTTCATTCTTTTACACGTCAATTAAAACTAATCTAATTTAAATTTTACATTGGGTCCCATATGAATTAAAACCGAGGAACATTGATAGGTGTATTTTTGATCTGTGAATTACTGTTTCAATGGCACAAAAGAACAAGTTGTTTACATCGGATTGTCACTGGTGATGAAAAGTGGATACATTATGACAATCCTAAGCGTAGAAAATCATGGATTGAGCCTGAACAACCATCATCGTCAGTGACTAAAGGTAATATTCATGGGTCTAAACTCCTCCTTCGTATTTGGTGGGATCAACAAGGTGTGGTTTATTATGGACTATTAAAACCGAACGAAACTATCACTGGGAATCGTTACCGATTGCAATTGATGCTTTTGAGTCGTGCATTGAAGGAAAGACAGCC
>JACGTP010000164.1:0-43392 GCA_023678845.1 Mischocyttarus mexicanus | reverse complement strand
GTGTTTCTCTGTCTCTTTCTTTCTTTCCTTCTTTCTTTCTTTTTTTCTTAGCTGATTATAATTTTAGCTTTGTCGTCTTATCTAATCTCTCTCTCTCTCTTTCTCTGTCATCATTTCGAGTAACCCGGCTCGGAAACTCACCTCGACAGAGCAAGGCCCCGCGCTATTCGCGTTCCGCTTTGTTTGTCAGCGTCGGGACGCCCTGCGTCGCGTCGATCGTTCAGCTGTCGACGCTGAAAAGCTCTTTGTGAAGGGCCGGAAACTCGAGGTGGGGTTGCGACCGTTTGAACTTGGCCAGGGCGTCCATGTGTAATAGCGAAATCTCACGCAGATCGGGAATCTTAGCTAGGACCGCGTCGCCCACCGTAACGTCCCCTTTTATCGGTGACAAGTGATTCCGGTCCAACTCCGACCTCAGTGCCCTTATAACCGCTTGATAAAGCCTCGTTATTTCCGCCAATCCCTTAAGTCCCGGCCGATCTGTTTTATCATTCAAACAAGAGAACAATATTATTTATTCGTTATTTTATCATTATTTATTAATAATTATTTTTTGTTATTATATTAATTATTTTAAGTAGTTGAAATAATTTTACAACTATCGATGATTTTGTTTCATTGCAGATATTTTTGACAATTAAAACGCAACCAACAGTGATGATACTATTAGGGTTGTCAAGTATGAAATGAAGCAAATTTCAATACAATTGCGTGCATGTTTTGCTTCATTTCATACTTAGCTAACCTAATACATTCAGAAATCTCTGTTGTTTGCACAGTATTCCTGTCAATTTTGCATAGGGACGAGAATAATTTTCGGGAAGTTCATAAATCGAAATTTGTATCAGGAAAATATGATACACCAGGAGGTATCACGATTTCAAGTGCCACCTCTTCGATCATCTTATGAGATCCTGTTACAAATCCGATTTCTGCCGTTGACACGGCAGTCAACGTGTGTTAAACTATACTTTACTATATTTTTCTTATTTCTAAACACATTGCAAGCGGGTATTATATAATATTCTTACGCGAACTTTTTACGTGTTTTTTTTTTAAGTGAAAACTTTTTTAGACGCATTAGACAATTTGTGGTAGGGGAAAATCTTATGAGGTCGCGCCAGCAACATGCTAATGCACGCGCATACGCATATACACACCAAACACATTGTATATACCCGATTGTATGTGTGTGTGTTTTTTGACAATTTCATGATTTATACAAAAAAAAGTGTGTCGGTTTTTGATTCAAAGCCCCTTTGCGTGTTTAATCTGAAAAAATGTGAGAATTTGTGAAGTATTGCAGAACCTTCTTTTGTATAAATGATAAAATTTTCAAATAACACACACATACAATCAGATGTATACAATGTGTTGGCGTTTTTAATTGTAATTTTTAATATTACAATTAGTTAGAAAATTCAAAATACAGTTTTAAGTTTTCACTTCTGTTGGCAGTCCTCATGACTGTCTCTTATTTTTTAATACTTTACAATATATTTAATACTTTAAATATATACTAATACTTAATAATTATTTAAAAAAAAAGAAAATGATATTGGAAAGTGAAAAAAGAAATACAATTTCCTAGAAACACGAATATCGTAACACATTTACTTTGCTGATCTTAATTAAATAGGTTGTTTTACGTGACCCCAAGCTTCAATGACTGATTGGAAAAAAAACGTGAAAATACGTTTTCCGCTAACAATGTGTTTAATAATAATAATAAATAAATAATATAAAAATATGTGGTTTTACAATAAACAAACAACTAACCGGGACTGAGTAATACCGCAGCGCTGTAAAGCGCCAATTCCGTTTCGGTTAGCTTCAATTCGGCAACGCTTCTAGCCAGTTCGAACACGCAGGAAACCAGCTTCATTTCCGCTGTGTCCGTGGTATAGAATGCATCTTGCGGTAACATCGTGTCACTGTACAAGACGCAATTTTGTTGGAGGTCGAGGTACCTGCTCATTCGTAGCACAGCCAACTCGAAGGAACCTAACAGATGAAAAGTCAACAAAACGAGATTTCAATCGTTGCTTCACGCTTCTTTATTTATTTATTTATTTATTTATTTCGTCGATTATTATTTAACATTTTACAATTCATAATCCAAGCAACAATTGTGAGGGAAAAAAGGTCTATTGAAAGGAGAAAAATATCTTGGCTTTCAAAAAACTTGCGAAAATGGTTTAAAATCAAGTTCATTTGACTTATTCAAAGTAGCAGTTTCCAAATTCAGGATATTCAATTTCCAAAATGGAGATAGTGTTAAGAATAAAATAATACTAACCGGCCTTGAGTAAAACAATCTGGTCGTCCTGTGAGAGCTTCATAAATCCAGGTACCATCTTAGCGAATTCGATGATCTGCTGGATAACAGTGGTTAACTTTTGTGCACATTCGAGCCATAATTGCTCGTGCGCCATGTTCTTGTAATAGAGCAATCTGGATAGGTCGTGTGGTTTCCGGAATGACTCCTGTATTTGTTCAGTCGAAACCAGGCACGTTCTCGCGTGTGCGTCCGCTATCGTCTTGGAAAGCAGCTCGCTTATCTGTGCCGGATCTGCGAAATTCGTCCATGCCATTTGATGTAATTAACGTCAATCGATTAATTATATTTATTATTATTATTATTACTATTATTATTATTATATACTAACATTTTAATTAATTAATTAATTAATTATTTATATATTTCTTATTTAAAAAAATATCTTTTTAACTTAAAATATTCTCGCTACTCGATACATCGAAGCTGCTTTCAGGCATTACTACGAAAAAAAGGGATTCCATTTTTTTTTGATGATAAAGGAAATTGTGTTGAGGTGTTTTAGGTGTTTGTTTGATTTATTAGGTTATCAACTATGAAATGGAGCAAATTTTCAATTCAATTGTGTGCATTTTTTGTTCTATTTCATACTTGACAAACCTAATATTATTTTCTTTTACTTCAGTTCGCATGAAAATAATACTAAGCGATATATTGATATGTGTCGTAGGGAGAAGATGATAAAAATGGTGATTTCGATTCGTATCCCTTTTTTAAATGTTTTTTTTTTTTTTAATGAAAATAGATTTAATAATATTGTTTAAATATTGCAATGTATTTATTTGTTATAATACAACGATAGTCATCTGAAATTATTTATTCGAAACTAATTAACTAAATAAAATAAGTCAACTTGAGCTGATGTATTTATTAAAAAAACAAAAAGGATATTTTTAAAATCATTTTTAGTTAATTTATTTAATAAATAATAATCATTCATTTCATTGTTATTAAAATACGTTGTTGCATTCATTGAATCTGAAATAGGTACTCGAGCTGATATTTATTAAAAAAAAAAAACAAAAAGGATGTTTTAATGAAATTTTAGATCATTTTTATTTAATTTAATTAGTTAATAATAATTGTTCGTTTCATTTTTATTAAAACACGTTGTTGCATTTATGGCATCTCGAGTTACAAGATACGCTATTTTTCTTTATATGCAACATACTTTTTATTTGACATTGTATTTTAAATTGAAATTACCATCCCCATTCTCCACAAATTTGGATTACTCGATCATCTTTTTATGATTTAATTAGGATATTTAATTAAAAATAAGTCATAAAATTTTTAAGGAGTCAATCAAATCTCCATTTTCATCATTTCCCTGCGACATACTTAAACACACACACACACACACATATACACAAACACACATACATAAATATATATGTATATGTGTATGTATAGTTGAAACAATTTTCTTGCGTGCCGAACAACGCGTGTCACTTTAATTCTACAACGCGAAAGGTTTAATAGGGTTTAGGAAAATAATGAAGAGGTGAAGGAAGAGGAGGAGGAGAAGGAGGAAGAGGAGGTGGGACAAGAAGAAGTGGAGGATGGTTTGTATAATTTTGTACGTGCAGAATAAAGCTACGAGTCGAGTAATATGGATCCTTCTCCCTTCTCATTGATGAGTATAGTAGTTTATTTCAAAGAATTTCTAACGGTTGATTTTTTGTTTCTAATAAAATTATACTCGTAATTTCCCTCATTGCCTTCTCTCCCCCCCCCCTACTCCACCCTATTTGGAAGTTTTATAAGGTCGTCTTGATGCTTGACACGTTTCAACTATTAGAGTCCCATAAGTTCGTTCGTTTGTAGGTTCGTTCGTTCGTTCGGTCGTCTACTTTCCAAGTTGTTGCTGCGTGATCCATATTAAACGCTCTTTATCTAACCGACACTCTGTAGATGCGGGTGGGTCACGCGAGCACGTCGAAATCGCCGTTAGGTATGTGGTTACTGAAGGAATTAAAAGAGTCCACGTATATATATTTACGGTTGTTTGTAATATCAAATGAAAAATAACAGAGATTAGGATCAGTTTTAATCATCCATCAATTTAAAACATCAATTTATTTTATTTCATTTTAATTTTAATTTTAATTTTAATTTTAATTTTAATTTTAATTTTATTAACCCATAACGGTCACACGTCATACGGGGTCCAATGGACCCCAGAAAAAAAATTGTCTGCACTTATTGAACTCTGCAGGTCAATTGATGCCTGTTGTTTAGCATTCAAGGAATAACAGATGCCGTAATAAGTCTGATTTCGAAAAATTATTCTCAACGCAAAATAGCTCGAAAGATTGTCTTGGGTCCACTGGACTCTGTGTTGTGACTGTTACGAATTAATGCACATTCGTCCGGTAATTTTTTGCACTGCCGAAAGAAATATAAAAGAAGTTAGTTCTTTATTGGAATTATCATTGTTTGGTATAAAAAATATAGAATTGAATTTGTTTAAAATGAAAATAAAAAGAATGAATTATTTTTTGGACAAATTTTCGTCATACGAACGAATATGTGTTTTCCCTTTTTTTTTTATTCTATTTTATTTTAATTAAAAATTTAAACCAAAAGTTGTTTTTATTCGGCGTAAAAAAGAAATGCATCATCATCGATACTTTTGTAGTTTTACAATAATTGTCATGCAGCATGAGCCAAAGAAAAAATAGAAAAAAAAAAACAAAATAAGGAAAAAAAAGAGGAAAAATGACATTTATTAACGACAATAATATTGCGAGCCGATTTTCGTGCGTGAAAAAAAAATGTAGTAAAGACCATCGAAAGCGCGACAAAATACTTTTTCTTGTTTTTTTTCTCTTTCGAGAGACTTAAAGAGAGAGAAACAGAGAGAGAGAGAGAGAGAGAGAGGAAAAATAATAAACAATACAACGTCTTGAGAGGTGATAGATGAACGGTAGTAGTAGAACGATAGTGGAATAAGAAAAAACAAATAATTAATTGAAGAAAAAATAAAAAAGGGATAAGAAGAAGAAGATAAAGAAAATGAAGAAGAAAGAATGAAAGAATGAAAGAAAGAAAGAAAGAATGAAGGAAGATAGAACACGTAATCGGAAAGTATCCATCTTATACGAGAAACTCGATATTATCTCTATCTTGGTTTTATCGGATAAGACTCACGACTCTATCTTCCATTTACTTTCAACAAACAAGATGATGATCTTCTGTTGGATGGAGGAAGAGAGATAGGAAAGGTTATTTCTTGAAAGGAGAGAACGATTAAATCGTAAGTGGGGGGGGGGAATATAGGTTCTTGTTCCCTATTCCCTTTACCATTTTATTTTTATTTTTATTTTTCATTTATAGTTTTCATTTTTATTTCTTACATACGCGGACTCTTTATCGCGAATAAAAAGAAATAAAGAAATATGTGGTAGGAAAAATAATATTAGGGTAGTCAAGTATGAAATGGAGCAAATTTACAATTTAATTGTGTGCATTTTCTGCTCCATTTCATATTTGTCAACCTAATATAAAGAAAGTAAGAAAAGGAGAAAATAATAAGAAAGATAATAGAAAGTAAGATAAGATAAGATAGATAAATAGAATAGAATAGTATAGATAATAGATATAGATACAGATATAAGAGTAAAATAGAGCGCGACATGCCCATGCAAAGGGACACAAACGTAACCTCACATCTCGCATGGGACATACTGGGCAGACTCGGCACTTCGTCGTCCTCGGATGGATTGCTGACCCTCTGTTGCTGACCGCTCAAAAAGGTCGTCGAGTCGACCATCGTGTACGAGCCGTGTCCCAAGCTGGCGAGTTCGACGTTAGTTTCTTGCTTGACAGCAACGATTCCACCCCCGCTCAGTGAACCACCACCACCACCACCTCCACCTCCTCCACTACCACCGCTACCACCACCTCCAGCGCCGCTACCAACCGTTCCACCGGCAGCAGCGGTGCCACCACCAGCACCACCACCTCCTCCACCACCTCCACCTCCTCCTCCACCTCCTCCGTTACTACCACTACCAACACCACCACCACCACCACCACCACTACTGGCACTACCAGCGTTGCTACCACCGTTACCACCACCACCACCACCACCACTTCCACCGCTGCTGCTCCCTCCTCCTCCTCCTCCTCCTCCTCCGCTGCTACCACCTCCGCCTCCACCAGCACTGCCGCCTCCCCCGCCTCCGCCGCCCGTGCTGCTTCCGGTTGTCGAGGCAGACAGCGACTTCCCTGGTTCGCCGAAAAGTCAAAGTTCACGGCTTTCAGCAGGGCCTCTCCTGCTACCTTTTCTTTTTTTTTTGTATTTTTTTTTTTTTTTATATTTTTTACGAGCACGCGGCAAGGGTGACCAGGAAGCGCGCTCGATAAATACCACCGCCATCTTGCCTTGTTTCATTTTTATTCATCATCATCATCGTAGCGCTTCTTCTATCATCCTCTCCCGAGATCACCCTTGCGAGAACGAGAATCCCTTAACCAATGTAGGATTTCGCTCAAAGTAAAACGAGGTACGCGAATTTTATTTAAACAAAAAAACAAAAAGAAGCAGCCACGTGGTACCGGAAGGAATTCGCCTCAAACGAACCCACTTTTAATCATTGATACTTCATTCTTATTGTTAGTAAGAAATAAAAAGATTAAGTTTATCCTAACTTTTATTATTAACTCTCTCTGTGTGTGTGTGTTGAGCGTTTTCCTGCCGGCACACTTAGTGTTTTGCGAACGCTGTGACGCGTCGTTCGACGAATTAATGTGCGTGTTTGTTAGTTCTTCTTTTTTTTTTCTTTTTTTTTTCTTTTTTCGTTCAATTAGCGTTAATGGCGACGAAATAAAAGATTTTGGGGTCTTTGTTTGTAGGGTTGAGCGTGGGTAATAGATAGTATATAAGAAAGAGAGAAAGAGAGAGAGAGAAAGAAAGAAATAGGATCAGGAAAGAAAAAGAAATAGAGAAAGACAGATATAAATATAAAGTAGTACATATATATGTAATATATAATTGATTGGTGGAAAAATAATGTCGGATTTTTGTATTGAATTGTGGCAAAAATTCCGACATTTTTTTTCCACCAAGCTAATATATTTATTATTATATTATATACATATATATGTAATATATAATTAATTGGTGGAAAACTAATGTCGCATGTTTCCATTAAATTGCGGCGAAAATTCCGACATTATTTTTCCACCAGGCTAATATATTTATTATAATTGATTGGTAGACAAAAAAATGTCGGATTTTTCCATTGAATTGTGGCGAAAATTTCGACATAATTTTTCCACCAGGCTAATATATCTATTATAATTGATTAGTGGAAAAAAAATGTCGCATGTTTCTATTGAATTGTGGTGAAAAATTCGACATTATTTTTCCACCAGGCTAATATATTTATTATTAAATATATTTATCGGTATATAAGAAAGAATGATAATAAAAGCATAAAATATAGTAAAAATGGCTTACCGGTGGTGACCACACTGGGTAATACTCCAGTAGCCGTAACTGCGGAGGGTGTGTCTGGTGCAACGGTGTCCCCGACTTGCGTCTGCGTCGGCCTAGGGTCGTAGGCCGTCGTACTGTCGACGTAATCGGCGCTAAGCTCGTAATTCGTCATAGCTTGATGATTGTAATAACCGGAACCACCCGTACCGGGTCCGGGAGATGCGTACTCGCTTCCACCGTACGGGTACCTAACCCGTAATAGTTGAACAAAACAGACAAATAATAATATATGAAATTCATTTATCATTATCTTCATTTGTTTATTTATTTATTTATTTATTTATTTATTTATTTATTTATTTATTTGGGATTTATCTGAACCTTCTTTTAAGATGACTGCAATTTATTTTTCAATCAGCACGCGGGCTCAGAGGTGCAAACAATTTGGATATGGAAAACTTATGGTTTTTCGTTACTCGAATAATTTTTGTTGTTAATAAATAAATAATAGTAACTGACAGTAATTGTTAGTTTGTTCCAGACAAAATTCACGACGATAGTTGGACTTGTTACATTTCATTTCAGTTCAAGGGGTTAATGTTTAGAAATTATCGCAACTTGTAGACCCCCGTTGCATTTAATATATTGGGTTAATGGAAAAAAGAATGTGTCGGATTTTAGGTCACAATTCAATGGAAAAATTAGATATTTTTTTTTTACCACCAAGCGAATATTTTAGATGATTAACCCTTTCGCTACGGAGCGCATTACTGAATAGTTGACAACACTGAGGTACGGAATGCTACGAAGTAATTAGAAGTCATTTTTTATTCTCTAAATTTTACAATGACATTTATTATATTTAGTAATATCATTTTACTTTGTAAAATATACAATTTCATGATAGTCAACTGTTTGAGGCATGCAGCGTTACCAGATACTCGATTAACACGTTGAGCGCCATGTCAACCAAAATGGGGGACAGGTATGTTTCCTGGGAGGTCCCGTTACCCATTTTGGGTGATACTTTTATTATTTTTTTTAAATAGTGTTTTTAATTTTAATTTAATGGAAAAAATATTAAAGTTTAAGTATAAAATATTAAAAACGAGAATATAATAATTTCAAACGTTATTATTTATAATATATAAATAATCTATTGATTTATATTTGAGATACAATAATTCCTTATGTTACAGTGATTTATGGTATTTGGTAAAACACTTCCAATACATTTGTTGCGAATTTGGACAATTTGGACAATTTGGACAATAGGTTGTAGTTTTTTTTATATTTTTTCTCACTTCAAGGCGCTCGATAATTTATCTTTACTTCTGGTAACACGAAACGCACATTTTTCTTATAGGCTTGTTCTGTATATTTTGACTAACTTCTAAACGGTGAGACACTTTCTTTCTTTTTTCGTCAGGAATAATATTTTTCGAGGACATCCATTCTCTAATTAGAAGTTCCCGGAATTTTCTTATCTGCATATTTTATGAATATTTTATAATCACTCGAAGATTTGGTAAAAATAGATGAACGACAACGCAGGTACTTAATCGAATTGCATCTTTGATATTCTTTTTATCGCATTGCTAACATTTCCTCCAAACTTTAGATAAAAATATTATATTTTATAGGTATATTGATTGTATATTTTTCTTTTTATAATAAAAAAAAAAAAAAATGTTTTATACTTCGTAATCATTAAAAAATTCGACAACGCATGTGTCTACTGGAATTGCATCGTTGGTCGACCGATACCGCTTTTGAAATGTCATGCGCTCCGATAAGTCACTTTTGGGCCCTGTGGGAAACTCAAACAAATATGTTGGGCGATCAACGTGTTAACAAAAGTATCTCTTGTAAGGTATGAAATTAACCAGTTAAATGTGTTTGACGACTATATCCGTCATGGAAGAATGGCAGAATTTTGTGTTATGACGACTATATCCGTCATGGGTAAAATTTTGTTACAATTTGATATTTAAATTATAATTCTGGCGAAAACTAAATTATATTCGTAAATTTTAATATGTTTAGAATGTTTAGGGGTCAGGACGAAAAAAAAAAATATTTTATACTTCGTAATCGTTAAAAGATTGGACAACGCATGTGCCTACTGGAATTGCATCGTTGGTCGACCGATACCGTTTTTCAAATGTCATGCGCTCCGATAAGTCACTTTTGGGCCCTGTGGGAAATTCAAGCAAATATGTTGGGCGATCAACGTGTTAACAAAAGTATCTCTTGTAAAGTATGAAGTTAACCTGTTAAGTGTGTTTGACGACTATATCCGTCATGGAAGAATGGCAGAATTTTTTGTTATGACGGCTATATCCGTCATGGGTAAAATTTTGTTACAATTTGATATTCAAATTGTTATTCTGGCGAAAACTAAATTATATTCGTAAATTTTAATATGTTTAGAATGTTTAGGGGTCAGGACGAAAAAAAAAAATATTTATATATTAATTATATTTATTTTATTTTTTTTTATATTTTATTTATATTTAATTATATTTTATATTTATTAATTAAAAATAAATTCATTCATTTCCTAAAATAAAGTCATCTTTTTGACCCAATATTTCAACAGCGCCACTTACTCTGTGTTTGACGACTATATCCGTCATCGCTTGATTATCGCAACACACACTGGGGCGCACTTTGCAAAATGATCGACACAATTAACTGGTTAAAGTATGTATGCTATAAACGTATATGAACGTTCTTCGTATATAAATGGCCATTCTTCGAGGGCGCATATATACGCTCGTCGGAGCGAAAGGGTTAAAATTACTTAAGGGGAGTTGTATATTATATATCGAAGAATTTAGATACTGACCCGCCGTTGTAAGGGTGGTGCTGATCCGAACTACTGGGCGTTTGATGCTCGAACACACTGCTATCGGGTGCCGTTTCAGAGGCCGCTCTCATTTGTGCCCTATGAAACCTGACCTCATCCTCGACCTTCTCCCTCTGCTTCTTTGACATACGCCCGAATTTAACGGCTGTAAAAGAAGAATTTTAGTTACTAACGTTTCGAAAAAGGAAATGTTATATATATTTATATATATATGTGTGTATATATGTGTGTATATATGTGTGTATATGCCTTTATCTCTTATCCCGCGTATTTTACTGATTAAAAGAACGAACAGAACTGAACTGAACTGAACTGAACGAGTGATGAATGGGAACGAATCCGCGGAGAGTAGTCGGAACTCTATTTTAATGATTCGAATATCTAAAACCAACAGAGACACGTACGTAACATACGTATTTGTGTGTGTATTTGTGTTTGTGTTGGATGAAGCAAAAAGAAGAAATTTCGCGTCGATTGATCGACAAATATCAAAAGAGGCGATATTTTTTTCTTTTTTTTTTCCCCTATTTTGTATCATTTAGTTTTTCATCAATCATTGCAGAACATTTTCGGCTAATCCTGATATATTAATATTAATATATTATTATATATAATTACGACAATATATATATGGATTATTCTAATTAGAATATTATTTGATTTTTATTATTTATTTTGTATTATTTATGTCATACTTGACAACCTATATATATATAGGTTTGTATATATATACTTATTTATATTTATTATTAGTACATACATATTACATATATGTATTTGTACCCATATCGTAGGAAATTATATATATAAGAAATATAATTTTATTATTTATTTATTTATTGTTTCCCAAACCGGGTTTACAAGGCGTTTTTTCAAGAAACGAACCCAAAACTTTAACAACTCGCCCTTCTTCCATACCACATCAAATTAATAACACATCTCACATATACATCTTAACATAATCTAATAACATAACAACATTTACTTAACACTATTTACACTATTTACAATTATCACCTAGCCTACCCCCTTGCACTCCTTCTCCTATCCTCCAGCTCTCTCATCCATTTCTCCCCTTCCCCTTCCTCGTCTAAAATTCCCATTATTCTTTCCGCTAAACCTACCTCCTCCCCCTCCTCCCCCGCCCAAGCGCATCTCTCCAGCACATGATCCCACGATTCGACTTCCCACCCACATACCCTACACAGCCTATCCTCCTGCACCTCCCAGTATCTGCCTCCTCTCATTTCATTCCCTAACCTGAATCTCGCTATCCTCCTCCTCCTCTCCTCATTTCCTTTCCCCACTAAATACTTTGGCACCCCCTCAACTCTTGCTACCTTGTACCATTCGTTGTACCTCGACTCCAGTACCTGCTCCCACCTCTCCTCCTCTTGCTGGTTCCTATCAATCCTTCTCACCTCCTCCCATGTCTCCTTTCCCTCCCCCAACCCCTCTTTCGCTAACCAGTCCTTAAATCTTCCTCTCCCCTCCTCCCATATATAAGAAATATAATAATGCTATAATATAATATGAAATAATATAATATTTCCTATATACATGAGATTTTCATCAAATAATATTAAATGAAAAATAAGAAAAATATATGTGGTATATTTCGTAAGATAATAATATAAAAATAAAGTAGATCAATTTTAGTTAAATGTTAGTGAAGTATCATTTGATTTTTATTATTTATTTTTTATTATTAATGTCATTGTAATATATATATATATTTGTACTCATATATTGTAGAAAATTTTCGTCGAATAATATTAAATAAAAAATACCAAAATATATAAAGAAAATAATATTATATATAAAGAATAATATAAAGTAATATTATATGTAAATAATATTATATGTAAAGAATAATATAAATATATATAATATAAAAAATATATAAACCCAGTTAACCCTTAATAGCCTGATTTACGAAAGTGATTTATTTTTAATATTACTGTGTTTGCTTGAGGGTCTAAATGAAGGGAAAAATAGCTAAAAAAATCACAATATTTATTTTACATATTTATTTAGAAAAAAAAAACAGGTATCAATTTTGATACTTCAGGCATTAACGCCTGAATTCGGTTTAAAAGATTAGTATCAAAATTGAAACTCTAGGTTATTAAGGGTTAACACAAACAGACGTAAATCGTACGTCATATTAACGTTTTGTGTTAACTGGGAAGATAATATATAAATAATAATATATAAATAATATATAAACAAAAAAAGAAATGTAGATAATTTTAATAACGAGATCTACGTAAATTAAAAATAAATGATATTCTAATTGTAAAACTGTTAGAAATAATTATTATAATCGATAATAATTTTCTTTATTAATAAAAAGATTATTTTCTATAGGAATAAGAATTTTTTCAAGGTCCCCGACCTTGATATTTATGTGGTTAGATTTTATGGTAGCACGCGTTTACTCCACTTAGCAAAATCTGGGGAATACTCGAGTGTAAAATATCGAGAGGTCGATCGAGATTGCAGCACGTGACTCTCGACCCCTCCCCACGGACTCATTCCTGTTTAAAGGGGTGGAAGAGAAGGAAGGGAAGAAGGAGGAAGAGGGGGAGGAAGAGGAGGAGGTGGAGGACAGTAGTAGAACGCGGAAGTACTCGTCTTCGTATGTAACCACCCTCTCTCTCTCTCTTTCTCTCTCTCTCTTGCTCTCTTTTTCTCGACGTAATGACGTCATACGTTTATAGAAAGAGGTATTACATACGTCATAGGATGGAAGAAGATTCAATAGATCGATAATCTCAAAAATTTCGTGTCCTCTTAAAAATACATTCAACTCGAATTAGTGTTTCCAACGTTTTTCATTCTTCATTTTTCATTTTTAACTTCTCATCTTTCATTTTTAACTTTTCATTTTTCATTTTTTATCATTCATTGTATATTTTTAATTTTTCAATTTTATATTCACAATTTTAATTATTAATTTTTTTATTTTTCAAGTTTAATTTTAAAATTTTTTTTTGTATTTTTCATTTTATGTATACAAGATGCTTTTATTTGATTTTTATTGACTAAAAAAAAATAACAAACAAATAAACAACACATCGTTGTCACTTCTATTGAAAAGATTAAATCCTATTTTTGTTTTGTTTTTGTTTATAACCAAATTCGTATCTAGATCGAGACCGAAATGAAAAATTTGATAAAAGTACATAAATATATATATATATATATAAATGTATATTGTTGCCAACCGATGACTGGAATAATCAAATTACGAATTATTCATCTACGCTATGTTATATTCGATAAATATTTTTGACGAATTTACAATCGAAACGATGAAACAGAAAAAATAAAAACAATAGCAAATGTATTAAATCCTACAATATTATAACTCCATTTAGTTAATCCGATTATGAATTTTTGAACCCTTCGAAACTCGTTCTTTTAACACTCCATATATACGTCACTTTTAAAAGATAATAATTTTTTGTATTCATCTCAACGCACATATTAAATCCAATCCAAGTAAGTTAAATGAACATTTTAACAAAGTATCGTTCTCTTAAGAAAAAAAAAATACCGACTTTTTGAAGATATACAAATTTCATTTACATGAATTAAATTAGAATAATAACAAAACAAAAATCTAATAAAAACGTCTTCATAAATCGGGATTAAATTTTGAAGGAAAGAAGTTGTGGGTGGGTAAATAGGAATTGATCAAATAACAAAAATAGGGTACACAAAATTCTGGAAAATAGTACGAGAATAACACACACACACACACACACACACACACACACACACACGCACACATGTAATACATTTAACGCATAGCAAATAAGGTGCGAAAGGGGAAATATATTCGAATTGACGGAGGGTGGTGTACGAATAGGAGGAATGGCGATAAGGGGAAAGAAGGAGAAGAAGAAGAATAAGAATAAGAATAAGAATATGAAGAAAGGATGAGGAGGAGGGAGAAGGGGGTGGTGGTAACGTTAGAGACGACGTCAGTAGTCAGCTGAACTGCTATCGGGATCGCGTACACGCGCGTTGGATGAACGAGGGGGATGGGTGAGGGTAGAAGAGAGGAAAGGAGGACGAAGTTGACGAAGGGTGAACCGAACGCGAAGACTAACACAGAAACAGACGGAGTTGTTAGTAGGGTCGAGTTGAGGGGAGGAGGATGGGTGGGAATGAGGGAGGGACGGGTTGGTTAGTAATAGTAGTAGTCATAGTAATAGTAGTAGTAGTAGTAGTAGTAGTAGTAGTAGTAGTAGTGGTAGTGGTAGTAGGAAGAGGGACAGAGATGACAACAGGAAGAGTATGCGCCGGCAACACACGATGATGCACTTTCTGCTTTACTCTTCTTCTATACCAGGCCTGTATGTGTGTGTGTATGTATGCGTGTGTGAGTAATAATACAACACATGTATGGAAATTTACGTATGTATGTATATATATATATATATATATATATATATATATATATATATATGTATGTATGTATGTATGTATTTGTGTATTTAGGTATGTATGGATTGATGAGAGAGTTTACATGCGTAAATAAATATAGATGAGTATGTGTGTAAGTGTGTAAGTGTGTGTGTGTTGTTTATGTGGTCTATGGGAGTATTAAACGTGTGTAAGAGAAGACGATGGACTCGGTGGCCCTTATCGTCAAACGCAAATAAGCGGCTTCGTAAGAAAGAGAAGAAACTGTTGGTGTTTGTTAGTGGTGGTGATGATGGTGGTGGTGGTGAGCTGAAGTTAAGAAAGGGGATATGGGAAGAGAAAAAGAGTTTTATGTGATTTACTATCGTATCGAATCTTCATGAGTATGTTTTATATACCCTAACGATAATGTCACTAAAGATGATAGAATCTAATAATAATTAAAACTTGCATCTATAATTTTTTTATCTTGAATAGTACGTTTTAAATATCTCGTTTTTAGACAGGTACTTCTTCAATGTTATTTTTATTATTATTATTATTATTATTAGGTCAAGTCATAAGTAACTTCTGGTGCAACTAATTGGCTAATACATAAATTAATATAATTTTTACCCATTAGAAAAAGCATTCTCAATGAATGAATTGAATATTATTAATGTTACTTTTACACGAACCAAAGGATGGATTATAAATTTTGGTTTGAATGTCAACAGACAGATAGACAGACAGAAAATCAGTGTTGTTTGGTTAGCTCAAAATAGAAGATCTCTATCGGTTGGTTAAGTGTTAATTTATTTATTAGCCAATTAGTTGTATCTGAAGTTACTTATGACTCAACCTAATATTATTATTATTTTTATTATTATTATGATGATGTCGTTACTATTATTAACTTAGGGTTTGTAGGTATTTTTTTATGAAGTATGTTTTTTTATTATGGGAAGAGGATAAGAATAGTATTCTCTCGATCGAATGAGGAAACACGATCTAAAAGGTGTGGATTAGAAATAGAATTTTATTGCATTCTCAACTTCATAGGGGTCTACGAAATCCTTGTATTTATGTATACG
The DNA here is from genome assembly GCA_023678845.1 of Mischocyttarus mexicanus. Classification (NCBI taxonomy): domain Eukaryota; kingdom Metazoa; phylum Arthropoda; class Insecta; order Hymenoptera; family Vespidae; genus Mischocyttarus; species Mischocyttarus mexicanus. The sequence goes on along the minus strand of JACGTP010000164.1, from coordinate 27,226 downwards.
TGTATGTGTGTATATGTTTTATGTATTAGGGTGAGTTTAGTTATTACATTGTGTTTTTGTAGAGAATGGTTTTAGGATGATCTCGTACGAGAGTATATATTTTTATTTTTTATTTCTTCAGTTTTTTTTTTCTTTTTTCGATAAAACGTTGTCAGGTTGACATATACACTTTGTTTCTTTTTGTCGCGATTATTAACTCCATTCGTGGGGGCATGGATGAAGAGAGAAAGAGGAGGAGGAGGAGGAAGAGGAGGATTTATAATGAACTTCCTTTCAAAACATGTCGTATATTTGTTCTTTTTAAAAACACAAACATATAGGTGTATAGGATCTATTTATGTCCTAGTGTGTGTGTTGTATTGTATTTTTAGAAGGATAGTAAAAAAATTAACGTGGTTTGAATTTGGATAAGAAAGAAGAAATTAAATATTATATGTGGGTAATAATAATTACGATAGGGGATAAAAATGTTTAGGAAATGATTGAAATAACAACGTTCATTTGGATAAACAATATACTCAAAAACCTTTGATGTAACCGAGTAGGTTAAAATAAAAGAAAAACTTGGAAGAAAGGTATTGTATATTTGATGATTATTTTGATTATAAAGAAATTGCAATAATTATTTTGGATAAAAATATTGGATTATAATTGGAAAAATTTGGATATTTTTAGATGGATAGTAGGAATTAACATGGATAGAACTGCAAAGAAAAATACTAACAATAAATATTATGTTTACGTAATAATAATAACAATANTGTAAATTAGATTGAAAATTTGGATATTTTCAGATGAATAGTTGAAATTAACGCGGATAGAATTTGGAAGAAGAAAATAAATATTATGTTTACGTAATAATAATAACAATAGTTATTTATGTGTAGCAAATAAACAGGATACTCAAATACTTTTAATATAAAAGAAAAACTTTGGAAGAAAACTATTGTCAATTAGATAATAATTTAGATTATAAAGAAATGAATCGTTTGTTTACAAAGTTTCAGTTATCAAACACACACATACACACGTAGCTTTGTAAACTCGTTAAATAATATTTGATACGATAAACGATAGATCGTTTATGAAATAAATCGTTAATTTTAGATTCGTATAGGAAAAATCAACAACTTAAAGATGTATGAACGACTCTATATGCATTTTCTCTTTCTCCCTCTCTCTCTGATTCATTTTAATAGAAATATATTAAAACGATCAAGGACAGGGTGGCCTACTTAAGAGAAAAAAAAGAAAAACTTCAGTTAGGTGAACGGCATATCTAATCCAGGAATATCCACAAAGGAAATCCAGCACGTCGTGTCACTTTCATAGTCTGCTAAGCACCGCAATCTTACTTCCTCTTTCGAATATGTGCCGTGCGTGAGTACGTGCATGCGTGCGTGCGTGTATTTACACACGTCACACATCATACACACATCATACACACACATATATAAGAAATATCTTTAGTTAGAAAGAATCGTATAGTTTAAACGTGCTTAAGACAGTTCTCGTAACACACGGTTTTGATAAGGTGCACTGTGGTAAGAAAGAAGGCAAGAGAGAGAGAAAGAGAGAAAGAGAGAGAGAGAGGAAGGTTGTGGTTTGTTAGACGTTGTAAAAGAATAGAGGAGAGTGAAGGAGGAAGAGAAGGAGGAGAAGGTGGAGGTGGTGGTGGAGGAGAAGAGTGGGGTGCGGCTTCTGATAAAGGGTCGTATACCCCGAGAGTGGCACGCGTGCCCGTTACGATCCCCGTGTATATCGGATCCGAGAAACACTCCGTGTAGACTACGTGTGTTTCTCGTTAATACGATACCAACATTAATTTTTAATTACGTTTCTTCTTGTTAATGGCTATTTTTTTTCTTTTTTATCTATCCTACGAACTTTCTTTTTTTTTTTTGATTTTACATTACGATTGTTTTTTAAAAATATTTTTTGTATATCATCGATAGACACTTGGTTGAAAATTTTCTTGTTTTGGTCGTCACGAATTGCTGGAATTATTTTATTTTATTTTTATCTTAAATATGTTCGAGTTTCACGTTAGAGAAGTGTTGTTGTTATTGTTGTTGTTGTTGTTACTGTCGTTTGGGTTATTTGAATTGGCCTTTTTTGTCGATGATTAATTTTTTATTGTATATTAATTTTTAATTACGTTTCTTCGTTAATGTGTTGTTGTTTTTTTTCTTTTTATCTATCCAACAAACGTTCTCTCCTCTCTTTTGATTTTATATTACGATTGCTTTTTTAATATTAGGTGTACAAATAAATTTCCGCCGTTCTTATTAAAAAATTAAGCATTTGATGATTTTAAATGATGTAAAATTGCTTGCTGAGATACTCCGAATATAAGTGCCTGTTTTTTTTTGCGTTTGACACGAATTTTCAACCAATAATATTTCTAATTCTGCGTATTCGTACACTTTCAGCCTTCCGTTACGTATTTTATCTTCGACGTCACAGTCTCTGTTCTTGAACTGTAAAAACCATTCATGAAACTTCTCTAACTTAAAAAAGCCTTAAAATATGCTTCCACAAACAATCGATGCTCATCAGATGCAGATTTCTTTAAAATTAAATAATTTAATCAAAAGTTCCCGCTAATGGTGCTTATTCGGCCTAAAACTCGACACTTTTGAACGAAAAAAAATATCTGTTATCGATACAAAATTACTAATATACCAAGATTATGTTGTCGAGAGATGTCAAACCCTACGATATGACGTTTTACATGAGACAATTTTAACCATAATTAATTCATAAAGCCATACTTTGTTGAACGGCGATAACTTATTTGTACACCTAATATTTTTTTTTTATATCATCGACATACTAGTTTGAAACTTTTCTTTTCAATTCTCACGATTTGGATTATTTTATTTTATTTTTATTTATATTTATATTTATTATTTTATTTGTTTTATTCTTAAATCGATTCAAGTTTGACGTTTAGAAGAAACGTTCTTGTTGTTCTTGTTGTTGTTTGGGTTATTAAAAAATTTTTGTACTTGACCTTTCTTCGCTGTTCGATATTTTTTTTTCTTATATTTATTCGTCCAGTTGAAATATATATTTTAATATTATTAATTACGAACAAACGATAACAAAAGAAAAAAAGAAAAGTGATTTCGAAGGAATAAAGTTTGCGGTTGATGATAGAACGCGTTTATCTGAGAAACACTTCCGTAAAAAAACTTTTAAGAGATTGGGTGAAATTCCGTTTTGCGACCAATAGATTTTTCTCCCTTTCCCCCCTCCCTTTCACCACCTCCCTCTCCCCACCAATTAAATTTTCGAGCGATGGAGGATGATAAACGGAATGGTAGTTGAAGTTAGGAGTAATTGAACGACACAAATGAGAAGAAAGATTATAAGGGTGAAGGGTGGAGGGTGGAGGGTGGAAGAGAGACTTGAAAAGGGAATACCAAAGAGAAAGGAAAAATCCTTTAAAGACTGATTTCAAATTGCTTGTTTCATTTTAACAAACAAATACTTCTATTATTTTATTTATTTTTTAAACACAGTAAAACAACGAACACTTACACCTCTTATCATCGTGATTTATTGCAATGCTACTTAAAAATCAAGGTTTTAATCAAGGTCAATGAGAAATTATTACGACAAGTATGAGTACAGGAGCAGGAGAAGGAACGGGTTGATCACAATTGGGTGTTTTACGACAGTTTAGTTTCATTCGTAAATAATAAACGATCGACTGATTTTTTTTAGGAATTTTTAAATAAATATTAAGTTGTCAAATATGAAATGGAGCAAATTTCGATTTAATTATGTGCATTTTTTGCTCCATTTCATATTTGACACATAGTTATTATTGTTGTTGTTGTTGTTGTTGTTGTACTCACCATCTCTTGACATGCCGAGGCGTAGGCACTTTTGCAAACGACAATACTGGCACCGGTTTCTGTTTACACGGTCCACAACACAATTTTTGTTCCGCGGACATTGGTAGTTGACGACTGAGGATTGGGACCGCCTGAAGAAACCTTTGCAACCCTCGCAGGTGATAACACCGTAATGCACCCCGCTGCTTTTGTCGCCGCACACCTTGCACGGGATTATCTCGATCTGGGCTGAAATCATTCAATTCGTTTAACAAACCTTTTTCATCCACCATCGTTTTTTTTTTTTCTTAAATTAAACAAATCAAAATTTTATTTTATTTTTAATTAAATATGTTATAATTATTATATATTAGGTTGTCAAATATGAAACGAAGCAAATTTTCAATTCAATTATGTGGATTTGTTTTCTCCATTTCATATTTGAGAACTTCTAATATCTTTTTTGTTTATTCTTAGAATCATTGAAAGGATCCTTGATCGAAATGAACAAATATCAAAATAATTAATATTCCTGATACTTCGTTGAATTGTATTAAATTGATCATAGTATACAGTTTCCAGTGATATTATTTATCAATTTGAAAGTAATCTAATAGGATAATCGAGTACTACCTCGTATCGAATTAACGTGGAGTTTACGATCATCCGAGGAATGATTATTCCCAGAACTGGTCGATTGATTTTCTGTTTTAATAGTTCTCTGTCTAGAATCATCCTGAGGTTGCGGGCTAGTACTATCCGCACCCCAAGTAGATCCAGCAAATATCGAAAGACTTGTTCCTTCCATTGACAAAACTGAGATCGTTTTCTGAACCACATCCACCATCACCAAAACTACTACCACCACCACAACTACCACCAACCACAACAACAACCACCACCACCACCACCACCACTTCGTCCTCCGCCTCCACCTCTTTCTCCTCCAGCTCGTTCTTACTTTATCATCAACAACCAGTTGTCATCTGGCAATGGGTTTATCAACTTCATGAAAATTCTTCATCGACACCACCGTAATAACTACCACTACCACCACCGTGATCATCGATAAACAGTAATATTCACATAACACGTATCCCTCTTCATCTTTTTTCTCTGTTCGATCCTCCTCAATGTTCCTCTCTTTTCATCACCGTTTTTACATTTGCAATAACAAATCGTATCGCAATACCACGATAACAATAACAACAATATATCATCCACGAAAGTTCTCGTTGTCCCTTTTTTGTAGAACAATTTTGTAGTATTTTCATTAGAGTCCGACATTCAATCTCGGTCCTCTTTAAATTCAACCCCTTTCTTGCACTATCTCGCTAAATTTATGGGGTGCTGTAGATGAGGGTGGGAATGAGAGTAGAAGATAACCACACTTGACCACTGTCTAACGATAGACAAAAATCAAACAGACAAGAAAAAAAAATAATGATTAAGATTAATTATCAATGTCGAAGAAAATTTTTTGATTAGGACGATGGGTGGGGGATTAGTTGCGTGGGGATAAATGGTGGATTAGAGATGACAAAAAAAAATATATATTTATATATATAAAAAAACAATGCGTCGTGTGCAGAAACGTTTCCTCTCGCCGGTCTCTATTTTAGTTCGGAGCTTGCTCATGATGCCTGTTACTGCTGCTGCTGCTGGTTCTCAATATCGGTGTATATGAGTGCGTTAAGCCGATGCAAGAAGAGAGAAAGAGAGAGTGAGAGAGGGGGGAATAACGTCACGTACATGTACGATGATACACACATACATTATCCACACTAATTCGTACACACATGTGGTGTTGTGTGTGTGTGTACGTGAAAAAAGAGAGGAGGCACGGAAGCAGCAACGAAGAAGAGATTTGGTTTGCCCTGTTGTTTTTGACTCGTATGTATAATCTGTAAGTATATGTATGCGTGTATGTGTATATGTGTGTATGTATGTGTATGTGTGTGTGTGTGTGTGTCTTCTTTCTCGTTCGTTCTCTCTCGAGTCCGACAACTCTAGCGCCACGAGTAGCGTCGAGGCGCTTGCACCATACGGTCGAACATTACATAACCGAGAACGATGAACCCAGAGTACAGTCACCCGGCACGCTCGCATCTTCGACGTGCGTCATGCCTTGCCCCGGCAAGAGAGTGCAACGCGCGCCGTTTTATACTACTCTCTCTCTCTCTCTCTCTTCTCTCTCTTTTTATATTTCTCTTTCTTTCTTTTTTACTGTATTTACGCGGAACTTCCCAAATCCAAAAAAAAAGGGATTTAATTTTTACTACCCAGTCACCTCCCACCCCTTTACCGTTCCTACCAATTATTTTAATTTTTCTTTAACTCTCGTTTTCTTTTAAAAAAAAAAGAAGATCTTCATTGTCTTCATTTACCATTCACCCCCAAGTATCAATATTTCATAACTTCCCAAATACAAAAAAAAGGGGACTCAATTTTTACCTTCATCCCACTCTGTTTTTCTTTTCCCCACTGTTTATCTAAAAAATGAAGACGTTCATTGTTCTTTGTTATCATTCAAGTATCAATATTTTGGAATTTTTCAAATCGAAAAAAAGGGACCAAATCTTTTCTCCCCCCCCGTCCCTCCCCTGCCCCGTCTTCTATATTTTTTATTTCTAGTTTTTCGTTTACTCTTTTTCTGTTTATCTAAAAAAAAAAAAAAAACGAAGATATTTTCATTGTACATTTGTTATCATCCAAGTATCAATATTTTGTAACTTCCAAAATAAAAAGATGATCAAATTTTGTCTTCTCCCCACCCAGTGTCTTTTCTTTTTCCGTTATCATCCAAGTGACAATATTTTAGAACTTTCCAAATCAGAAAAGGAATCACAAATTCTTCTTCTTCCCCCTACCTCCCCCTCTCTCTTCCACCTCGGCCCCTATAGTTTTTATTTTTAGTTTCTGTTTACTCTTTTTCCGTTAATCTAAAAAAGAAAAAAAAAAAGAAAAAAAAAGAATGAAGAAGATTCCTTGTCTCATCTTTGTATTATCGATCGAGTAGTATCAATAATCAAGTTGTTTGAACCGATTGCAATCGTTCTGGTTAAAGTTTCTATTTGTACTTTTTTGGTTCACAATAAATATAATCTTGAACAGAGATTAAGAAATAAAGATACGAGAGAGACGTTGGTCGTGATCGTTAAACGACGAGAAGCCCACGTGCATGAGATAGCGGTCACTTGAAATTTGTATTTTCTGTCTTTTTTTTTTTTTAAGTTTTTAAGAGAAAGAATATAGTACGTGGAAGAGAGAGTTAGAGTTAGAGAAGAAGAATGATGATGATGATGATGATGATGATGACGATGACGATGATGATATTTTAGTTTATGTTAAGAAATGAGATAGAAGAGGGGGGTCGTGGGGTGAAGTTGGGGGAAGAGAGGAGGGTGATAGTTGTTGGTAAGAGCGTAGGATGATCCAAGGAAGATAGTTTGGTGGTAACAACACGACATTGGTTGTTACGACTACTACTACTACTACTACTATGATACAATACGACACGACACAACAACAACCATAAGAGATATGTATGTCCTCCCCACGTTGGTATAAAAGAGAGTTGTTAAGAACTGTTTGAGAAGATCTCTGGGAGAGAAAGAGAGAGAGAGAGAGAGGAGAGATCTGCAGTCACGGTGAAATACCGGTTTACATTGTCATAGTCGAGGACTATGGTAGGAGGAGGAGGAGAAGGACGTAATGTTCGTTATATTCGCCATATTCTTTGAGGAAGACGTTCTAATCCTATCTCTCTCTCTTTCTCTTTTTATTTCTATTTCTGTTACTGTTTCTGTTTCTGTTTTTAGGTAATCTTATCTATTCGATAGTAAACGAGAAGAAGTTTGATAAGAATTGCACAATTTTTGTTGGACGAGGTATATCTTTAGAAAAAAAAAGAAAGAAAAAAAAGAAATGAAATAATTCAAACAAATATTTTGAATCGCTATGAAAAGAAATAAAATTATATATATAAAAAAACAAGGAATGACACGGAATTTCGGTTGGAACGTACAAGGAAGGAACGAAGAAACGAACGAATGGTTTAGCAAGTCCAACGAGGAAGAGACTCGAAAAACATATATTCTCTTAACACGCACGCACACACACACACACACACGCACACTGTCTCTCTCTCTCTCTCTCACACACCATGTTATACACGCGTATATGCACACATACATATAAAGTTCACTCGTTTCCGACAGCTCGACCGCCACGAGCGGTCGCGCGTGTCGCGCAAGCGCCAATACTCACGCACAAACGCGCGGAAAATAATAATACAGTTAAGATTTTTGCACTACACTAACAAACACTATTGTATCTCACTATATATATATATCACTAACTAATTAACTATATTTAATGTGTCACCAACACGAGAAGTAGTGGGTTAAATGCAGGAGAGGATAACGGTAAAACAAGTTTTCGATTTGGATGAAATCCAAAAGTAAACACCCATTCGCCGCTACTAACTCCCCTCCCTCCCTCCTTTTACCCCCATCACGCCGTCAGGGTCCCCCTCTCTCTCCTACCCCCCTCTCTCCCTGTTACTTGTATTATTTCGTTTAGTTTAACCGGCACTCCTCTCCCTATTCGGCACGTAAACACGAACATGCATCATGCGTTGCCACACTAAAACTCCTCGACGCTCTCTTCCGGCTAACTCGCGAGTTTGTCCCTTTCGATATGTCGCTTTTTTTTTTCGATTGATGATACTCAAGAATAAGAATAATAATAATAATAATAATAAGAAGAAGAAGAAGAAGAAAGAGACAATGAAGTATGCGTGTGTGTACGTATATGTGTGTCTTTGAGTAGAGATTGTATATGAAAGGATGGATCGTAATGAAAAAATAAAAAAAAGAGAAATTGGGAATACGCAGCGACTACAACAACGATGATGATGATGATGATGATGATGACGACGACGGTGATTATGATAGTAATAAATATTATCGAGAGCAATGGATTCTTATATTATCTTGGGAAGAAATTTGTTGTCGGCAGATTCTTAACTTTTACTACTCGATAATAATACACGTGTCACGTAGTACACCTATTATACATCGATGTATATTTTTTCATATATATATATATATATATATATATAAAAGGTACACGAGGGAGCACACACTGTCAAAGGAATATAAAAAGTGAAACGAACGAATGAATGAACGATCGAACGGAACGAATGCAACTAAACAAACAAACAAACAAACAAACAAACAAACAAACAAATAAATAAATAAATTAATTAATTAATAAACAAAGCGTGTTTCGTATCTTCCTTTCTGTTAACTCTCGTATTATTTTATATACGGCCGGAAAAACTCGCGGAAAGTCCACGACTGCCGCTTGAATATATTTCGGGGTTCGACGAGCTTCGAGTAATAGTATGCGTCGTATGTTGTACGTGTACGTACTTAGGCATACGAGTGAGTGAGTGAGAAAGAGAGAAAGAGAGTGAGAGAGAGAGTGTGAGAGAGAGAGAGAGAGATGGTGGTGTTTTTCGGGGACCGGCGTAGCGGGCTGGCATCTCACAATATGTCAGAACTTCCCGTTACCCCTTAGTCCTCTTACCACCAATACCAAGGCAGGTCACTGAACTGTGCGCGGCTCCGCCGATGATGGCCGAGTGCTGCCTCACCCTTTACTCCACCCTCTCCCTCATCCCTCACCGAACGAGCCTCCTCCCGCAACCGGCGTTCTCGACGAACCGTCACTCTTACCCTCCCTCCTCCTTCCCCTTTCTGTGCCCTCCCTCACCGCTCATAGCCCTCATCAACCCCACTACCGATCTTTCCTCCTCCCCCTCCTCCTTCTTCACCTCCTCCTCATCCATCCCTCTACAGAGCACTCGCACAGCGCACTCCGTAATCGAGCAGCCCACTTCTTCTTCTTCTCTTCTTCTTCTTCTCTTCTTCTTCTTCTTCTTCTTCTTCTTCTTCTTCTTCTACTTCTTCTCCTCCTCTTCATCCTCTTTTTACTCCTTTAGTTACAAACCGAACATCCTCGAAGTTTTCCGAGAGGTGTTACCGACTATTATCGAAGATACACGAAGAATTGTCCAACCGAATACGAACTCACGAGCGCGCGCTTTCCGATCGTGTCTCGGGTTTGTGCGGAGGAGGAAGAGGAAAAAGAGGAGGAGGAGAACGATTACTAATACTAGTACTAATACACTACTACACTACTACTATTACTCATGCTACCAATGATACTTCTGTTACTGTTACTGCGGCTGCTGCTGCCTGCTGGTTCCTACTATACTTCTGCGACACGCGTTAACTTTATTAACGCAACAGCGGCTGGTTAAGGGCAACGCCAAGGAACGCCGAATGCACGAGAGCGTATCGTGTTTCTTATTCGTGAATGATTCCTACCGTACATTTTTAAAAGGACACACACACACACATGCATACATAACCGTGCGCGTGCGCGCGGGCCCGCGTTTTAGGGTTTTACGGATGTGTTCGTCTTATTCTCCTTCTTCTTCGGTTTTTAGCTACACGTGTTCTCTCGTGTTGATATTTTTATATTTAGGCACGTTAATGTATATGTCTATATATTAGTTTGTCAAGTATGAAACGAAGCAAATTTCAATTCAATCGTGTGCATTTCTTGCTCCATTTCATACTTGACACACCTAATATATGTAACGGGTGAAGTAAAAAGTACTGAGCGGTTTTTTTTCCTCTTAATTTCGACGATAAAAACGTTCAAAATTTTTTTACCTCACTCAATATATTTCTTTTTTCAAGATGAAAAAGATAGCAATCGTATTAATTTTTGTCCATTGGTAAGGAATTGAGGAGGATGAGAAAGAGAGGAAGAGGGGGGAGGACGCGTAAAACCCTTTCTTCTTCTTCTTTTCTTCTTTTGCGTCTCGATGAGATTAATATAATAAATAATAAATTCATATTACAATTGGTGCAGTGTTATTTAACCGTTTCGTTCCCTCCTATCAGAGCTATAATAAGTCCATATCTCGTAAGACACACGACGATAAAGAAAAGTAGTCTTATTTAAACTAAAGCATATGCCGAGAAGGAAAACACACAAAAAAAAAGGGACGTAATTTAAACGATTCGATTTAATCGTATAGTAATAATCGTTATATTGTTTGTACTTAAAAAAAGAGAAAAAAAAATATGTGGGATGTCGTAAGTGTAATAACAAACACAAAACACACGTCGCGTTCTCTTTTAGAATATTTTTTTTTTTTTATCATCTCGGTGTCATCCATCCCAGAACCGATAATATCGATTATCAACGATGTTATCTGGGCGACCTGATTTTTCTCAAAGAAGACGACGAAGAAAAAGACGAAGTAAAGGATGAAGAAGAAGAAGAAGAAGCGATTAAACGATGATTAAGATTTTTACACGTTTGCACATTGTCAACCATCACTCCTCCCCCGACACATTTTTCTTTTATTTTTTTCAAGACGATAAAAGTAATGAACCCAAACGTTGTTAAATATTTTGATTTCCTTGGAAAAGAAATTTCGATGACGTGGTTTAAGTTAAACTCCTCATCCCTTTTGCGTCTTGTTGTTCGCCCACGAAAAAAATACTCGGACAATTACGAGCGTACGACAATAAACTCGTCGTATTCGTCTTCGTCTTCGTGTCGATTGCATGCGTGCATGCATGCACGCACGCGTGCACGCACGTACGTACGAGTACATCTATGTGCATCTATGGGATGCAAGAGAACAGCGCATAATGATCGTTTACACTTTACGAGTACAAATTCGAGCGCATCGTACGCTTTCCCCGCTGACGTCATTATTTCGTATCATCTTGGTGCATCTTCTTTTTCTCACCTATTCCCCTCCTCACGCACCCTTCTTGGTTCATTCAATGAAAATTAGTATTCGATCTAATCGATCTATCGTACGCACCTTTTCTCAAAATAATTGAAAAAACAACTCCACCCGTTTTTACGATGCAACCTTACGTTTAATTATTCTTTGTCCTTGTGCATAACAATATTACACCAAGAGTTACTTTTTCTATTTCTTCTTTTTGTTCTTCCCTTTCCCGATATACCATTCTCTTTTCCATCTATTTGCCAACACATACTTCATTCACTTTTATGCATATTCTTATGAATATCTCAAAGAAACCCTGACGAAACCTTGAGGAAAAGTACCAGTTGTTCAGACTCCAAGTTCAGAGTAATTTGACGAAGAATGTATGTGTGTACGAGGTTTTCTGAACACCAAATTCTCAATTTTACGAAAAGTACGAGTTTTTTGAATTTATATTTCTCAGATAAAAGAAAGATACAACGTTTATTTTAAAAGAATCCTGAAAGAACCTTGACGCAACCCTGAGGAAAAGTATGAGCTTTTCGGACCCCAAGTTCAGGGGAATTTGGCGGAAAGTACGAAGTTTTCTGAACACCAAATTGTCAATTTTACGAAAAGTACGAGTCTTCTGAACACTAATTTATTAAATAAACGAAACATACAACGTTAATTTTGAATAAATCCTAATGTAACCATGACGCAACCCTGACGAATAGTACGAGTTTTGCGAACTCCAAGTTCAGAGCAACTTGGCCAAGAGTACGAGGCTTTCTGGATCCTAAATTCTTATTTTTACAAAGAGTACGTGTTTTTTGAACTCCAATTTCTCAATTAAACGAAAAATACAACGTTTATCTTGAAAAAATTTCTGAAAGAACTAGTGTGTGTGTGAGAGAAAGAGAGAAAGGTTTTTTTCTCTCGCAAACAGGAACGTCACTGTGTATTTCTTTCCCCCAACCTTTTGTTCTTTCCTCGAGAAACCCATTCCTATTCTCCTCTTCCCCCATTTTTCCATTCTCCCCTTGACGAAACTTTATCTATGGATTTTTTTTTCTTCATTAGACAAATCTTTCCTCGTCATTGTTTCTTCATTCGGTTTGGTTCGGTTTCGTTCGGTTCATTCCTTTGCTGTCGTTTCTCGAGTATTCTCTCTCTCTTTTAACCCCTCCTCTTTTTTACTCCCCCGTTACACCCCACTCGTCTCTGCTAACCTCCTACTTTCCTCCTCGTCGTCCTCCCCCTCTTCCTCTTCCTCCTCTTCATCACCATTCTTGTCTTTTTCCTTTTTGCCACTCCGGTACACGACGGTAACCGTCGTCGTTGTCGTTGTCGTCGTCGTCGTCGTCGTGTCCCTTTCGCTCCTTCTCTCATTTATTGCATAACCGTGCACGAGGTTGCCAACCTGCGTCCGCGTAATACTCTATAAATACGTTTCGCAAATAAATAATCACACGACGATATATCCCTACAACTTACCCTCCCCTTTTGTCTTTACCCCTTGTCCTGTTGCTATTGCAATTCTCCTCAACGATGAACGTTGACTAATCTTTTAACGCATGTATTTCATGTGTGTGTGTGTGTGTGTATGTGTGTATTAGTTTTCNAATGTTGATTTATTCAACATGGTTTACCATTAAGGACCATGTATAATAATTACACGACCGATATGTTTTCCTAAATTAACAGAACGTCTATTAATCTTTCAAACGCATATATGTACGTACGTGTACGTGTACGTGTACGCGTGTGTATGTGTGCGTCTGCTTGCGTGTTGGTTTTTTTAGGCAACGTTAGAAAAACTTATGAGCATAGTTCATTTCTTGTAATAAAATAATGACGATATTTTTAAAATCCAACATTGGTTTAACCATTAATTTCTATTGTAAATCAAATTGCGAATTATTTTTTAATACAAATAAATAGATGCAGTTTATATACGTTAATAAAATGAACGGGTTCGTGGACTAAATGGATCTGGGTGGTAATTGATTTTTTGTTTGTCTGATCACTGATGTTCGATAAGTTCCCTCCCCTCCTCCTCTCTCTCCACCCTTCCCATCTTTTTGGTTTTTACAGCAATGGGGGACTACGTTTAAAAGAATTTTCAGATTTATTCGTGAAGATTTATGTATATGTACGATTTGATTGAATGATTTTGCGTTGAAATCAGTGCCGGGCGTATCTGTCCTCTTCTCTATGCTTGTTTTAACTTTACTTTCCTAATTTATTTCGAAATTTATTGAAGTGATATAGTCGGACTGTTGTTGGATAGATGAACAGATTAGAGTAAATAAATTTAGAGAAGGAAAGATAGAAATATGGAGGAGGGAACTATGAGAAAGAAAACATCTAAGCTAACGAGCTCTCTCTTTCACTCTCTCTCTCTCTCTCTCTTTCTAGTTGCTTAGAAACGAGAACTGAAAGATAAGGTCGTTTGGAGATTGGAATGCGGTATTACGTAGTAGTAACAGCATGTAACTCATTTAGGTACTTCGAATATATTAATGTGATTTATTTTTCCTTTTTTTTTTTTCTGTTTCTTTTTCTTTTTTTACCGAGTGTCTCGATCTCTTCTTTCCATTCCCATTCGTAACTTTTAATGTAATCATTTTATTTAAAATATGAAGAGAGAGAAGAAGTAGTAGAAGCAAAAGAAGAAGTAGAAAAAGGGAATATCATGTTACGAGAAAAAGAAAGTAAATTTTCTTTAGATTGCTCTTGATATCGTTCAAAGTGAATTAACTATAGGATTCTGACATGGTTAATATATATATATATATAAATATATTCGTATCTCGTTAAGAATGTATTTTCAAGTAGGTAAAGAATCGATCCAGTCAGACGAGAACATATCACACGACGAGTAGAGTCTTATTAAAATAAGATATTTTAAGAATAATTATCATATATTCGGTAGTCAAGTATGAAATGGAGCAAAAAATGCACACAATTGAATTCGATTTTTGCTCCATTTCATACTTGACTACCTAATACATTTTTTAGTCTCCCATTTAATAGAAAAATAGGGAGAGAGAGAGATCATATTAAAAGACAGATAACAATTTTTAATTGCTTACTCATTAATTCTTCCATCTCTTACGTTATTTCAATATATATATAACAAATGTAGGTATGACACATGATTCATGTTCGTATTTCTCTGAAAATCTTCCACTTTAGAGAAAAGATATGGAAGATTTCATTTATGATAAAAAATTAAGAAAACCCGGAAACTTAGTTACGCACCTGTACTAACTCAATGGCATATCTTTTCGTTCATATTTACAGGTTATTATAAACTAGAGGGGTAGGAGGTGAGAGAGGAGAAAGTTAAATCAAAGATAAAGTTTATGAATTATTTTGCATAACTCATTATAAATGCGAGTAATTCTAATTAATCTTACGGTCTACGATTTTAAGAATCTCTTCGTTGTAGGCTCAGAACTTTTTAACCCATCACTGTCTTCTGTTAATATAAATAATAATATTATAATATATTATATTATAATAAATATAATATTATATATAAATATAATATTATATATAAATATAATTATATATAAATATAATTATATATAATATAAATAATTATATAAATACATATAATAAATATAATTATATATTATATATATTTATTAGTTTGTCATGTATGAAATGGAGCAAAATATGTATATAATTAAATTGAAAATTTGCTCCATTTCATACTTGACAGCCTATATATAGGTTTGTACATTTATACATAATTATTTTTATTATTTGTACATAAATAATTTAATTTGGCATAGGTCAATACTATCTTTGACACACTTCACCCTCATTGTTAATATTTTATATTTAAACGTTTAAATTAGAAAATATTTACAAAACACTTTTCTACTTAATTTACAATCAAATTGATAATAATTTTAATTAGGTATTTCTGAATACGACAATCATTGACGATTATCCAATTGTCTTGTTACCCATCTTTGGGATAAGATTAAACACCAATTCTTCTTGAATTCGATTAATCTACTCTCATAATTATATCATCAAAAATATATCTCATTTATTTGTTCAATATCGATGTATTCTGATTCATCGATTAACCCAGTCTCGTGGTATATCCCCCCAATTCTGTTGGCTCGAACTTTCTTCTTACACTTTTCCCCAAGTTTCTGCACACACACATACACACACAAACCGATCGAAATGACAACTTATTCGGGAGGAGGAGGAGGAGGAGGAGGAGGAGGAGGTCGTCGTCTAAGGGGGGTTGGTTGGGTTGCATCGACGCACACCAAACTTCTTCCCCATTCCCCCCCCCACCCCTCCCATGCCTTTCCATTTCCGAACAACTCAACTTTAAACTAAACTTGCTTGATTCCACGATAGTTCGAAGACATTGGCCTTGATTTACACGTGGAATCATGCCGGGTATTTAACACCGATCAAATTCAAATTACACGTATTGTTTAACAATTAACAAATGATTATTAACTTTTTTATAATTGGCTGGGGATTTATTTTTAAACACTTGATTACAAAGTTTTTAACTTTGGTGGAAGAAAAAAAAAGGGAGGGGGTAAAGGAAATAAAAATCAAAGTGTTCCCGTTTTTTCCAACTACCTGCGACTTCTTCTTCTTCTTTCCGGTTTCTAAACTTCTCGTCACTTTTCAAACGTTTACGTAATCCAACTTCTTTTCTCTCTTTCTCTCTTCCCACAAGTGTAACGTTTTCTTGGTGCTAGACGACTCTTGATACGGGAGAATGTAGGTCAGACAACACCGGGTATACAAATCGATCGTCTACGAGGTTGTGTGGATCGTATCTAACGATTTCTTAGATCACGATCGAGCTTAGATAAAATATGTTTCTTGTTTTAAACGGGAAAAACAACAAGGAGAAATTGAAGAAAAAATTTTCAACGAGGCTAGGAGATTCGTTTCGTTAATTAGGTTACTCGAATTAAAGGGGGGATACCTACGTACTCTAAACGTAAAATCATATCGTAAATAACACACAACCCGATTGTTAACAAAAATTTAACAAAATGTGCTAATTTCGTTTAACGAGGTTAGGATGAATAAAATATTTATGAAAACTAGGAAAATACAACACAGTCCTATAAAATCATAGTATAAATAATAAACAATCCGATTGTTAACAAAAATCTAACAAAATATAGAAATTTCGTTTAACGAGGTTAGGGTGAATAAAATATTTATTAAAACTAGAAAAATACAACTCAATCGTAATTAGGTTGGTTGAATTAAAGGGTAAAACGTATTCTGCACAAATTTATTTACAAGTTGTGGAAATGTGATTGAAATTACATGAAAATGACAACAACGACGAATACATAGAAAACTATAAAATCATAGTGTAAATAATAAACAATCCGATTGTTAACAAAAATCTAACAAAATATAGAAATTTCGTTTAACGAGGTTAACTTGAATAAAATATTTATTAAAACAAGGAAAAAAACAACTCGATCGTAATAGGATTGGTTAAAATATTCTGCACGAGTTTATTTGCTGGTGGTGGTGTGGGTGGGGGGGGGGGATTGAAATGACATAAAGATTACGACAACGGTACGAAACCATAAAATTATAAATAAATAATAACCCAATCGTTAAAAAAATATAAAAAAAATATAAAAATTTCGTTAACGAGGTTAGCATGAATAAAATATTAATGAATACAACAACAACAACAACAACAACAACAACAACAACAAAACCAATTTAATCGTAATGGGGTTGGTTTTAAAATATTCTGTACGAGTAGTTTATTTGTTGGTTTCTGGGTATAAGATTAAAATTACAAAAAGATGATGACGACTACGACGACAACGACGTAGACGACTCCGACTCCGACGATGACAACGACAACGACAACGACAACGACAACGACGTCGACGTCGACGCACCCCTAACGATCGAAGCCGCGCCGTGCGCGTTATTTATAGCAGTGAGTTGCGTAATGGGGAAGAAATATGGGGCGAGTGAATAATAGATTCCGACGGAACCCTTTTTTCTCTTTCTCTCTCTCTCTCTCTCTCTCGTTATAGGATAACACGAGAAATAATACACACACACACACACACACACACACACGCATAGAAACATATATCAGGTGTAGTAAAAAGTAATACATCGTTTTTAGCTTGAAATAAACGTACAAATAATGAATACACACACAATAAATATTAGGGCTATCAAGTATGAAATGAAGCAAATTTCAATTCAATTGTGTTCATTGTTTTTTGCTACATTTCATACTTAACAATCTAATATATATTGAGTTGACGGAAGAAAAAAAAAAATATCGAATTTCTTTTCCCGATTAAATTCTGACCAAAAATCCGACATTATATTTTTTTCCCATCAATCCAATATATCAGGTCTACCGGAAAATTTCTCTCCGATTTTTGGAATAAAATAAAATACGAATTTTTTTTCTTACCGTCGATAAACTTTATTATTACAAATAATACAATTGGACGATAAATAATAAAACGTACAGAATTTTCCAGTTCTTGCATCCGAATAAAATATTCCAAACCTTTGCATCCGAATAGTAGTCAAGAAACATAACGTTCACGAAAATTCTCATAAAAAATAAGAAGAAGAAGAAGAAGAAGAAGCAAAAAGGGGTATCGACAAATATGATCGAGGAAAAAAGGAATCCCAAGGATTGATGATCGGATGATGAAGTGATAGGAAAATATGCGGATAGGAATCGGATCGTTGATTCCCTCTTCTCCTCTACCCTCCTCTCTCCCCCCTTTTTTTCCACGCTTTTGCGCGTCCGATGCGGACCAGAGAGTTCTCATCCGGTCATCTCTCTCTCTTTCTTTCTTTCTTTCTTTCTTTCTTTCTATTTGTCTGTCGTATGAAAGAAAAGAAGAAGAAGAAGAAGATCCGTCGAGGAGTTAGGATGTTGCGTCAGGGTAGGTGTGGAACCTAGGGACTTGGACTGAAGGTGGTAGTGGTGATAGGGGGTTCAGGGGGTTTGGGGGTTACTGGGGGAGAGCTTTTATCCCGGAGGACGAGAAGCGGATCGCTGCTACGAGAGTGGAGCTTACGTAACACAGAGACTCTTCGTAAAGAGTAGGAGACTTTGTGCTGGTAAAGATGCAAACGCCTTTCCTCTCCACCCCCACCACCTACCCTCTTTAAGAGTTCCATATATATATGTATATATATAGTAGAGTAAAGAGAGGAAAATAGTTTCTTTGTAGTGGTGCGCAAACTGCGAAGAAGGAGTATCGTTCGAGCATGGCAGACACAGGAATGACCGTTACAGTTTCCTTAAGCGAAACCCTCTGAATGTGCTAATACTTGCAACATCGCAAGAGTTACGATAGGAGGGGGAGGGAAGAGGGTGGAAGAAGAGGAGGAGGAGGAGGAAGAGGAGGAGGAGGGTTTAAAGCCTCTGTTACTACTACACCTACTTACGTACTTACTTACTTGCTTACTTGCTTGCTTGCTTATCTTATTCGTCTTCTCTCATCTTATATCGTTGGATAGTCCAAGCGGTTAGCGTTTGAACCGATCGAACGAGATCGATGCCAAGTAGAAGAATAAGAAGAAGAGATCGGTAGGCATTCGAAAGGATTTTTCAAATTGGGGCCGAGCTCGACATGAATAGCTTAGAATAAAAAAAAAAAGAAAGAAAAGAAAACCATTACCTCCCGCCAAGAAAAGAGAGAGAGAGAAAGAGAGAGACAGGACCCGCTAACAACAACCTTTCGTTGGACTTTTTAGTTTTCCATTTTTTTTTTCTATTTGAGAAATCTTTCTATACCTTTGTCACGCTACTATTGCAAAGAAGAATAAGAATAAGAATAAGAAAATGAAGAAAAGACAGATCTCTCGAGGAGACGAGAAACAGAGAGGGGTTGTTGTTGTTGTTGTTGTTGTTGTTGTTGTTGTTGTTGTTGTTGTTGTTTGGGGACTCCCCGACGTGACGAAATAGAAATTCTTTCTTTTCTGTATAAAGTGAAACTAAGTCGGTAGAAAAAAGAATAAAAAAGAAGAATAAGAAGAAGGAAGAAGGTAGAACGTACTACCACCACCCTATTCTGAAACCTCCTCCTCTTCACTCCCTTTCCCTTCTCTTCTCTTCTCTTCTCAACCCTTTGGAGAAGTGTGGTCTCTCGCGTGCGAAAAGTCAACGTTTTTCCGGCGGTCAATACGAGGAGGGATCTATGCGAGAGAGAAAGAAGGATAAAAAAGAAAGAGAGAGAGAGAGAGAGAGAGAGAAAAGTAGCGGCAAGCTGGTGCCGGAAGGTTAGTAACTTGGTCGGACGGTGAACGACCGAGGGATTTCAATACGCATGCGCGAGGACGCCGCTGACCCAGATGCGCGCAACGTGATTGCCGTTCGGCAGTCATCGCCGATTCTCGTCGACCCTCGGGGACTCTCGTGGTCGCGACTCGCGGTTGACCCACATCGCTCGTTCGCCACTCGCGCCACTCGCGTTCTGCGCGTCGTTTCGTGCACAACCGAACTTACCAGACGATGCATCTATTCGTCTTCTTCCTCCCCCTCTCCCCTCCTCCTTCTTTTCCCTCTTCCCTTCTCATTGCTTTTATCTTTATCTTTATCTTTTTCTTTTTCTAACTCTTCTATATACCTTTGATCTTTCTAACGAGATTTACTGAAAGTCTTTAACAATTTTAACTATCTTCCTTTAATAACCAAATTTAAACTTTTAGTGCCGACTCTCTTTTGGTCATTATTATATTTATTTATTTATTTATTTATTCAATTTTTCTTTTTTAGGTATTTATTTGGTTATGTTAAAAATTTAACAGCTTCAACTATCTTCCTTAATAATCGTTTTAAATTTCTAATGCAACTTGTGTCATTATATTATGTTTATTTATTTATTTATCTAATTGGTTTTTTATTTAATCATTTTTTTTAAGTATTTATTTAGTTATATTAAAAATTTAACAGCTTTTCAACTATCTTCCTTAATAATCGTTTTAAATTTCTAATGCTATTTTGATCATTATATTTATTTATTTATTTATTTATTTATTTATTTAATTAATTGTAATATTGTTTAATCAACGTATTATACTTATACTTAGAAATAACAGTTTAGAATTATTCCAGAATAATTTTAAACGAATGAAAAAAGAAAGAAAGAAAGAAAGAAATGTAATGCAGCTATGTTTTAACCGTTTCTGGCGATAGGTTGTTGATGGAATATAAAGAAAAACCAGTTTGAAAGTTGGCCGGAGTATAGAGTAAGGTATCTTTTCGATTGGTAGAGAATTCTGTACGATTCTCGTAAAGAAATCATGTATGTAACCGACGAAACGCAGTATGACGCATATAAGATCATTGTTTATGTTTAACCGAGCCATACGTGGCGGTTGTGGCAATGATGGTAACAGTGGTAGTAGAAGTTGTTGTTATTGAAATTGGTTGTAATGGTGGTGGTTTCTATAGTAGTTGTGTAGCAGGACAACGACAACGATGACGACGACAGGTGCAGTTAAGAACACGTAATGGCAATTTCGTTCTCCTCTTACATGGTTTTATTGGAAAAGAACCTTCATTGAATTATCGGTCATCGTTCGTACGAACTTGTTGTTGTTGTTGTTGTCGTCGTAGTCGTCGTCGTCCATAATCAAAACGTGTTAACGGTATTATACTTTATTGTTAGATATAGAGATTGGTACCGGTCACGGATGACCGGTGTGTACCGTAATTAAACGTATAACGGTCTCGTTCAAATTACTCATTAAATTCGTAGTTATGTGTTTTAACGCGTATTATTAATATTAATATCATCATTATCATCATTATCATCATCGTCATCATTATGATTGTCATTATTATTATCATCATCATTATTATCGTCGATATAATTCGATCAGTAAAGAAATAACTACAGATTCCTATCCTGTATAAAATTGTGCAATTTTGATAAGATTGTTAAACATCAAACAAGAATTTTTCCTCTTACCAAGTCTAATAATAATAATAATAATAATAATAATAATAATAATAATAAATCGCATTAAATCTTATCCGGTAAATGGAAATCGATTTCGTATTTTTAATAGCACCAATTCTGACTGCAACCACTATCAACCCGTGTCCAACTTTCGAATGTATTTCTATCGGTTTGATTAAAAAACAAATCTACGATGGTTTAAATTGTGTGTGAAATTTTCGCGAACGAAACTAATCACGTTCGAAATCGTTTTATCTTTCAACTACAACAACAACAACAACAACAACCACCACCTCATACAATGGGTACTTCAAATTAGAATGATTTAAAAAATAAAAAGATTCGTTAGATACTAAAAATCGTGGATTGAAATTTTAATACAAATATGCAATTTTTAGTTTTCGAGAAATCTTTTTCTATGCGACCTAAAAATTTTTGTCTTTTTTTAATATTTAATTTGATTTATATTTTATTTGGTGTACAATTCGTGTCTCGTAAAATACGAGTGTTTTGGAATTAAGTTTTAAGAAGAAACTGATCTATTAGTATTGTCAAGTATGAAATGGAACAAAAAATGCATATAATTGAATTGAAAATTTGCTCCATTTCATACTTGACAAGCCTATATTAATTAACAACATTAAATATTATTATTCAAATGTAAAAGAAGAAGTTACCGATTACGAAAGATTATTCTACATGTATGTATGTATGTGTGTATCTATGAACAGGTTGGTCAACAATGTGTGAAGTAGATTTTCTCGAGCACGTTTCGTAAGTAGTAAAGAGTATAATTTTGGATCTATTAACTCTGGTTAGTAAGTGTTGTATGTACATTCAAAGTGTTATTTCGAATCTCATCGAAAAGACATAACGTTGACGAAACTCTTTCTATCTTCCTTTCTCTCTGGTCATGCGTACATGATCTGACTATCCTTGAGGAACGTAACACAATTGTTACGGGGGACGGACAAACCAAACCTAGTGGCAAATCGTACGTGGTGAAATTTAGAAAGCATGCCCGCATCATCGATGCTATCACCAACCAACCAACCAACCAACTAACCAACACACGTAAATTATCTCATACATTTATCGTTCAAACGAACACATGACAAAAGTTATTTCATAATAATAATAATAATAATAATAAGATATTTTTAAATAAATTAACAACATCACACTGTGTAAGGGATTATTATTAATTTTGATTTTAATATTATTCAGATCATTAAATGTTTAATAAATTAGCGTTATATTAATTATAGTGTGTCACATAAGTATTCGTACTGTTATTATTATTATTAATACTAGTAATATTGTAAATTAAAATTAATTGATGTAATATACAATGTTATTTAAATTCTTATACAGAAGGAAACATATATCAAGATAATATTTATATTAAAAATTAATATAAGTAGAATATATCAAGAAAATACAGTGTGTCGCAGAAGTATTCTTACTACTACTACTGATAGTATTGCAAATTAAAATCAATTGATGTTATATGCAATTTTATATAAATTTTTATATTAAAGAATACATATATCAGGATTTATATTTACATTAAAAATTAATATAAATATAATATAACAAGAAATGTACACTGTGTCACAGAAGTATTTGTACTACTACCACTGATAGTATTGCAAATTAAAATCAATTAATGCAATATGCAATTTTATTTAAATTTTTATATAAAAGAATACATATATCAAGATAATATTTATATTAAAAATTAATATAAGTAGAATATATCAAGAAAATACATTGTGTCACAGAAGTATTCGTACTACTACTACTACTAATAATAATACTGCAAATTATTAATTGATACAATGTAATGGTATTGATATTCTTATACAGGAAAGAAGAAAACATATTTGAGGATTAAAAAAATAGAAAAGAAAAGAAAGAAAATTATTGTCACATAGATTAAATTCGTAATAACACTCGGTATAGTTATTAATTGTATTCTTATGTTAATAATCCTGTTAGGTGGCATTTAAGTCCCCACCGTTTCATCTTAATCCATAATCTGATTTTCCTATCGCACAAAACGAACTTTAATCCCAAAGAGAGAAAGAGAAAGAAAGAGGAAGAAAGATTCGATCAATGAAACGAATTCAAGTACCGTACCCGAATGAAAGAGGAACAAGCTTTAAATATAAAATTAGAGTAAAGCTAATGCGATTGAGCGTATAAATATCGAGTGGTCGTAGCAATAAACGTCGTTACACTTTTCTTTCTTTCTTTTTTTTTTTTTTTATCTCCTTTTTTATCTCCTTTTTTTTCTCATCTCTCTCTCTCTCTTTCTCTCTCTTTCGAGGAGATGCCGCAAAACCGGTAGATATCTTTTATCTCTCTCTTTCAATCTTTTTATTTCTTTTATTTCTTTTTTTTAATCATTTAACTCGGTTCATAAAGCAGGAATAATAATTTCTGATTGAAGGTAAAACCGGTGTGCTCGGTCTATGGTCGATGTAAACGCAAACGCCGTTGCAAACGTTTTATCAATTATTTATATTTTCTACCATTTTATTAACCATTTAACTCGAATCGGTAGAGAGAAAAGAAAAGAAATTATTATCGGATGAAATCTGTTCTATATTTGATCATGTCAAAGAACGTGGGACCTTTTAACTAAATTTAGTATTTATTTAGAAAGGAAAAAGAATATATATTTCTGATTACTTTGATCGATTTTTCAAGCTATGACAATTAGTACGAATTTATTTGAATTATTAAAACTCCAATGCAATGAAATTTTGATAGATCATTTTTTACCTGGGTATATACGTGGAATTAAAT
This sequence comes from Mischocyttarus mexicanus, assembly GCA_023678845.1. Lineage (NCBI taxonomy): Eukaryota > Metazoa > Arthropoda > Insecta > Hymenoptera > Vespidae > Mischocyttarus > Mischocyttarus mexicanus. Next base: position 2,771 of record JACGTP010000164.1, on the reverse strand, counting down.
TATTCGAAATATGTATAATCAAATTATTTTAAAATGTTTTTTTTTATTTTTATAGAAAATAATATAAGTTCGATGAAATATATTCTACGTTTGATTATGTCGCAAAGTGTGAGACTTTGTTAATTAAATTTAATATTTATTTTAAAATATTTTCAATAACAATTAAGACGAATTTCCTTGACTATGAAAATTCCGATGCAATGAAATTTTCATTTTTCACCGGATATTTAATACGTGCAAATAATTATTCGAAGCATGAATATTTAGATTATTTTGAAATGTTTTTTTTTTTCATAGAAAATAATATAAGCTCGATGAAATCATACATTTTGTGGGACTTTATTAACCATATTTAGTATTTCTTTAGAAATAATAAATATTCTTGATTACTTTGATCGATTTTTCAGGTAAACAACAATTAGTATAAATTTCTTTAACTATGAAAATTTAAATACAATGAAATTTTCATTTTTTACCGAATATTTAATACGTGCGAATAATTATTCGAAATTACGAACATTTTAACTTAGAAATTGTTGTTTTCATAGATTAAATCTTACAATTAAAAAAATAGTTATCAGAGAATAGTTTAGTTGATTTGACATAACTCGTGATCGATAAACTTAGCGAGAGAAAAACGATTTCTTTCTATATATGTGTGTATGTATATATACATGTGTGAGTTCTTGTCTAACGTTATATCTGTTTTATTAACTTCCTGATGTTTCTATTTTCGTAACGTGTTCGTTGTTTCTTTGAAAACCGAACGAACGAACGAACGACCGAACGAACGAACGAACGGACGAACTTTACAGATCGATCGAGAAGCACGTATCTGTGACATCCTATCGATGTTGCGAAATCCTGCTCGGTCATTCTTTAATACGAAGATAGAAATGCACATCTGTAAGGCTGCCACGGTGTGCTAAAGCTTACCAACGCTTATTTAGAACGTTCGATGAACTATACCTATACTATGTATCCTATATATCTGTACATGAAAATGTGTTCATCTCTGTGTGTTTTATATGCAAGTATTAGGGTTTTACCAAGAAATCTTTACCACCCGTTGCATTATATAATTATATATATATATATATATATTTTATATATTATTATTCTTTATATTAAATTGGTAGAGAAAAAAATGTCAAATTTTTCCATTAAATTGTGGTCAAAAATGTGACATTATTTTTTCCACTAACCTAATATATATACCCAGTGAATACAAAACGTTAATATGACGTACGATTTACGTTAAATTACGTAAATTACGTAAATTGTACGTCATATTAACGTTTTGTGTTCACTGGGTATATATTCATTATTCAACGTTTATATATTATTATTTAATCGTTCAACTAAATGTTTGAAATTTTTTCAAGAAAATTTATAAATTTTATAAACCAGGGATACGCCACTTTTAAATTATTAGTGTTGTCAAGTATGAAATGGAGCAAAAAATGCATATAATTGAATTGAATATTTGCTCCATTTCATATTTGACAACCCTAATATTTATTTATTTATATATTTTAAATTTTTTATATATTTTATAATATTATATTATAAATATATTAATTATAATATATATAATTATTTCTTTATTTATTTTCAATTTTTTTTTTGTCGTCAAAATTATCTGTACATTATTTAGCTATAATCTAAATTTAATTATCTATTATCTATGTATCAGTTTAAGATCACTGGTTTTAAAACCAAGTGTTTTTTTATAAAATACTTTGAAATTTTCCAGACGTTTAGATATTAAATTTCTCAATGAATTCATAGACTTTATATTAAAGTCATCTAAGAAATGAGTAGTTATTGAACAAATAAGGAATATTTTAATAAATAAAATTTTAATTTATTAAAATATATAAATATCGAATGAATGAATAATACGTAAGAGAACCATTCTCTTTTTAAGGGATTTAAATAAAATTGTATAAAAATAGAAAATACTGAGAAACAAAATAGCGATGATTTCGAAAACTATGAAAATTCAAATAAAATAAATACGAATGGTGGAATCCTATGAAAAAGAAATGTCTTATTCAGTTCACGTTCTCGTACGCAATAACGTAAACTCCAGTGCCCCTTTGAAATCATCGTTCTCAACCGACACGCCGTATGGCATACGTTTATGCTTACGATGTCTCTTGAAAAAAGTTCATCCCATAAACGACTTTTGAAATCTCTCTTTGAATCACCTCGAAAAAAAAATACATTTTTCAAAACTTTCCCAATTCTCTGTTTTTATTTTTTTTTATTATTTTTTTTATTATATCTTTTTGGATTTAACAGACACTCGAGGTGCATATCGCAATTTTATAGTTTTTTTTTCTTTCTTTCCTGTATACGTAAGTACACTCCTATTAGTTTTATCATAGTTATTGGGGTTATATCCTAGTATATTATGTATTTAATATATTTGGAATTTTCTTTATGGCGCCATAAGAACTCTCACGAACACCATGAAAAATACTTTGAATTCTTTCACCACCACCACAACCATCTCTTATTTATTCCTCCCTTCTTCATTCCCCTTTCTACATATTTAAATACGCGACTACTTGCGTACTAATCTTTCTTTTTTCCCCCTTGTGTTTCGTTGAGATCGTTCAATGATGTTCGATAAGTTTTTAAATAATTAAACTCCTTCCCATAATCGTAGATTACCGTTAACATATATTCGTCCAGTTATTTTGTGTATCGTCAAAAAAATAATATCGGTTATTCATTGGAATTGTTTATGTTTGGTATAAAAA
>JACGTP010000163.1:58279-74488 GCA_023678845.1 Mischocyttarus mexicanus | reverse complement strand
TCTCTCTCTCTCTCTCTCTCTCTCTCTCTCTTTCTCTCTCTTTCTCAACTTTTTTTCTTCTTAATATTTTATCTCTAATGCAAAATTTGTATACAATTTTGAACGCGCGTGTTAATAGATTGTTCCTATCTATTATTTACCGATCAAGTTTTGTTGGAAATTATGGATATATGTGGAGGAAAAAAAGGAGAAAAGGGGGAAAAGAGAGAGAGAGAGAGAGAGAGAAAGATGAAAGGGGGGGAAAAAAGAAAAGGGAGAAAAAATGTGAGTGGTAATAATAGTTCAGTTAATGACGATCGACTACGACGGAATGAAAGGTCCATTTTCTCAACACGTACGATAAGCCTAGTGACCAGTTTAACTCGACTTGGTTATTTCTGTTATCATCAAGTGTGTAGATGCTGATAAGCGATAGCGTCTGCCGAGCAACACCCCGCTCGGGATTTCGTTGTACCTTCTTTCTCTCTCTCTTAGAAAAAAAAAAATATGTTCTAGAGATTGTCGTAAACTCTTCGATAATAAGAAACTAACATGTTCGATAATGCTATTTGATAAATCGATGTTAGAAGTTAACGTAGTATCCTAGCAGCAAGTTTTTCAAGGATAAATTCAACATATTTTGTTAACTTGAAAAACTCTCGAGACTCGAGTTAGAGAAGTTTCATTTTCACGGGCGTGGCCCCAAGTTCACCTACGTATTAATATATATCACATATATATGTATATATATTTATAAGCGCGTGCGTGTGAGTTTGTGTGTATCCTGTGTGTTCGATAATTGAGATAAAAGATTCTTATTACGCAGCAAAGAAGAGACACAACACACATTTATTCAACCTTATATGGGAGTAGAAATACGCGTGTGGGAGAGAATTGGAAAGACTAAATTTACATACATACGTGTTACTGTCAAAGTGTGGAAATGGGAGGGATGAATGAAAATGTGTATGCGTGCATGTATATATATGAGGAGAGAGAGAGAATGACAGAGATAAAAAAATAAAGAAAAAAAAAAAAATTGCAGAGATGCATTAAAGCGAGAGACGATTTTAAATCGTGCGAGTCCCTAGTCGTTTATCTAATAAGCTCAAGTGCAAACGTTTTGTATTTCGCATTTTTTTTTTCTCTCTCTCTCTCTCTGTCTTTTTTTCTCTTTCTATTTTTACGATTATTCCATTCGTTCACGCGAACGTAATAATATGTGTAATTATGGTTAAAGGTTAGGAGAACACGTATGACAATAATCATTTTATCTTTTTTTAAAACGAATTCCAAGCGTATTTTTGAATTCATAAATATTTTCTATTGATTTTCTATTATTTTCTTCGTAGCGTAAAACAAAATAATTATTACGATTGATCGATGGTAATGAAATCACGTTTTGTTTGGTTGTAAAATTGTAATCGTATTGTTGTAGTTGCATGTATTCGATACAAACAATATTCAGATTTTTGTAATATTCGTTTAAATTTGTGTTCTATTAGTTTCGATCTGAGATATACATGATATTTAATTAATTAATTATTATTATTATTGTTATTATTACTTTATATAAAATATTTTTAATTCGTATTGGTTTGCGCAAAAACATTGTTTTTTTCCATTACTCTAACTCCAAGTTTTAAATGTTTTATTCAATTTAGATTAATTCCTGAAAAAAAAAAGAAAAATATATTTGTTTTATTAAAAAGTTATAATTTAATAAAATCTCAATTTAAATCTTTGAAAACTTTTCGTTGTTAAGCATACAAGTGCCAGAATAATTTTGGTTAATTTAAAAGTACACATCTTACGTAGATTTTAATGGCAGTTTAAAACTCGTGACGCGAGTATTTTGGAATTGTGCCAGATGATCGTCGCAATTTATCCCGACGACGACGACGACGATGACGACGATGACGACGATGACAAAAGAGGATGCAAAAGGGTTTTTATTACGATCAAGAAAATCGTTGATGTAGAGTAAAAGAAAGAGAGGGGGTGAAGGGAAGAGTAAAATGAAATAAAAATACAAATTTCTATACACGTGTGTGTAGCTTCCCTTTTTTTCCTTAAAAAAGGAAGAAAGAAAGAAAGAAAGAGAAAAGGTAATGTCATTCATGGTGGTATATAGTTATATCGATTATGGTGTTTGTTTCAACCGACACGACGAGGATATATCGTGCAACACGCGAGTTTCTGCATAGCGTAAGAGGCCTTTGAATTTTATAAGAGTATAATAGATATACATATATGTATTTCTCTCCCTCTATCTCTCTCTTTTTCAGTATGTGTGTTCGTGTGTATGACGAAGGACTTTGTTAGGGCTCGTTACAGAAACGCAACGAAACGAGAATCGTGAAACGAGGATTCTCGGTCGAGAAAGCGGACGATGACGTGTCCACGAACCGCGTTGAGGATGGTCGGAAGAAGAACGATTTCGATAAATTTATAATATACGAATGATGAGAGTTTAAATTGAGAACGTTTAATTTATTCTGATACCTGCTTCAATAAATGTTCATATACGTATGTGTGTTAGAATTTGAATTTTAAAAAAATTGTAAAAAAAAAACAAGGTTTTAAAGTGAACGACCCAACGATTAAAAACTGCTTCAGTTGAAATATACGACTCAAGTATGTTAAACTCGTATAAAAAGATGAAGTGTGTTGCCGTCTAGCTAGACTTTTAACATCTAAGGGTAAAATTCTCAGGGCCCTCTTCTTTCTTAGACAACTTAGAAAAGTGCGAACGTTGCGCTGAAAAAAGAAGAAGAAGAAGTAGACGAGGTTCTTTTAGTTTCTCGAGAAATGAAGAACGCTGACATTAGAATTACAGATTGCGAGAATATAATAAAATAATAATTGTTTATTACTGAACGTAGCACGAGTTTCCTTCATGAATGTGTAATCGAGTGGAAGATGGAGAGGAACGGAGTAATTTTTAAATCGATGCAAAGAAACAATCGAAATAATATTCTGTTGTTCCTTTCTTTAATGTTTAAACTATTAAACATTAGAAATTATTTAAATTACTTTTGCGAATGCAGACAAGAATTTGATTATGAGAAAAGTTACTTCTGAAGATATTAACACACGCTCAGAGATTTTTATTGATACACATTACCACACATTTTTGTTTTGTCATTGCAATTGAGTATTTTATAAGAGCTCCTCCGGTATCGCGTTAATTAGTAAGAAGAATTTTTTAAATATTATAACCCATCTCTATAATTTGATATAATTTATATAGAAATATTATTTACGTAAAACGAAAGATAATTAAAATGTTGCGTATAACAGATTTCCTTGTATATACAACACACATATATATAATTTTCGTGTGAATAATTAAAAAGTTTCCGATTAACTATAAAAACGTGAAGAGAAGATTGAAAATGCGATCGTGTTAAGTCAAACGATGATATCAATCTACGATGATCGATTCCCGATGAAAACTAACTACAACCATACATTTAAAGTAATTATCAACACTGCGCCGATTATATTCCTTTAACGTACGATCATCATTATCAACATTAAAAAGTTATGGGAAAGGGGTAAAGGGGAAGAAAGAAAAAGATTATTCTTAGACTCTGCAATATCGTACAAAATATCAACTCTTTAGTTATTTCACGTAACGAATAATAAAAGAGAGAGAGAGAAGATTTATTTAGTAAAATTTAATCTAATCAAGCGCTATACTCAAACTCTCTTGTATGTGAAGAAAATCATGTCTTATGTAAACCGTTAATTCTTACGATCTTAGTTTCCGTTTATAGTTCTTTCGTTTACACGCTACCATCCGAGGAAGAATTTCCCTCTCCCATCTATCTTTATTTCTTTTTCTATCTCAACCAAGTCGGAAAAATCTTGTATTATACAGTCTCGACGATATTAAGAGCAGGTGTACGACGACGTGTATGTTAAATACAGTGCCGAACAAAAGTTATTAAAACGCAGATAAAAATTTTTCCTATTTTACCACAACTGTAAGGTAAATTCGTGAGAGTACATTACATATTCTTATGGTTACGAGCTTAAATATATCTCTTTTTAAATTTATATACTTCTATTCGTAATTAATTTTTTTCTTCTATTTTTTACAAATTTATAAAAGGTATTGTACCCAAGATTTCGTCCATGACGATATTTTTGTTAAGAATTGTATGTAAAAGGAAAAAAAAAAAAATATACATATGTAAGTATGTATATATGTGTATATGCATGTAACACGGCTTATCGTGAAAGTACAGTCGGTGTTCTTAGTGCATTACGGTACTACGGATTATCATGGATTACAATTGTGTAGCAAAGAAGGCGTAAATAATCTTTCCCCGTCTTCCTCATTCGTTCTCTTATTTCCGGACAAATTAAGAACAAGCTACAAAGAAAAATTGTTTCGGTGAAAAGAAATTTTTTTTCTTTTTTTAATGCAATTACAAAAAAAGAAAAGAAGAAGAAAAAGAAGAAGAAGAAAAGATAAAGAAAAAGAATTTATGGAGAACGGAAACGGCTTACGCGATATTCCAGCGACAGTTTTATCAAAAACTAGTTTTACAAGCACAAAATATATTACTGTATGAGAAAAGGGGGGTTTTGCTTTGCCAGATATAAATATGATACACATACATACACATATATTACACACATACATTCGGATACACATTCATTCCATTCGCATGCACACTTTTTACAGATCAATAATCGGAGACACCGCATTGCTGCGATTACCGGCACAACACACCATGCACGTCTTAAACTTGACGTCAATGGTGTTACCCTAACCGTACAGTAACTTGTAAAAGTTAGATAAATACTTTGTTACGTTTAAATCTATTCGTTTAGGAATTTTGATCAATCGTAAGATAGATTTATATCGATTTTATGTCAATTATATCGTTGCACAAGAGATAAATGTTACCAACTCGGAAAAATATTTGATTAATCGTACGAGCAATGGTTCGCAGCATTATTTTTTTTTTTTGAAAGTATAACTACTCGTAACCATTGAAATGTAAACTCAAATTCAAATTTCGCGGGTAAATTTATCGAACGATATCGAGAGAAACTTGAGATAATTTGTTACACGTTTCTATGTAAATTCCAATATTATTTAAAAGTAACTTCACATTTGACGTTAACGCGTTTTCTACATAAGTACGTGCGTTATGAGCAAAAGAAACATTGAAATTATTTATGATAAATGAACATTGTAAGCCGGAGGGGATTTAAGAAGAAAAAAAAAAGAAAAAATAAATTTTTAGAGAGAAGATTAAGTCGGTACACGTTGATAGAAAATGAGAAACCTTTTAGGGTATGGGACGACGGATTACGATCCTGCTCGTGTAAGTCCCCCTTCGGAAGCTGGTTGAAGAGGGACAGGGACAGGGACAGGGACGACGACTACGACGACTGCTACGACGGGTTGACCGGTTTCTACGTCAGAACAGAGCAGCGCACCATGCGACGTCATTCACCGATAAGAAAAAAGGAACAGGGAGAAAAGGCAAAGCACTCAAATAAGAGACCGAGAAAGATAGCTAGATATACCACGTGAAATTTTCTTCAGCACAGATAACCACCACACCATCACCATATTCTTCGCCTTCACCGTCAACAGCTTTGGCAAAAATTCACTATTATATTTTTGTAAAGTATTACACACATACACACACACACACAGAGAGTAAAGATAGATAGAGACAGAGATAAATAGAGAGAGAGAGAGAGAGAGATAAAGAGATAGATACACAAAAATGTTCATCAAAACTTGTAGTTAGAAATTAATTAACAAAGAATAAGAAGAAAACTGTCCTTGGAAGTATAAACGTGTATACGTAAATACGCGCGCGTTCCAGTATGTATCTCGAACGAAAAACAAGATGGCGCGAAAATTTAAATAACGATCGATTTAAAAAGAAAAAAATATAGAAAGTAATCAAATTTGTTTAAACGAGAAGAAAAAAAAGACACACGCGCACCTTAATACCTCACACTGGTTACAAAAATATCACGTACGAGAACGATTTCTTCACAATAATAATGTACGCATCATTTAAAAAAGAAAAAAACCCCCAAATTAATTACAAACACGATCGTACAATTTCTATATAATATTATATGATACGTATTTATGTTCTCTATCTCTTTTTCAATCGATCTTTTTTATAAACTGTCGAATATAGTTCGTTCACGAAATTGTCACAATAGCAAGCAAACCTGGAGGTCGTTTGAAAGATCGGAAGGAAAGGTGTGATCGTCAGCGGCTCGCGTGTTGGTTGATGCATGCGTGCGTGCGTACGTACCCTGTCTCTCTCTCTCTCTCTCTCTCTTTTTTTCTTTTTGATTAGACAAACGACGAGATAAATATTTAAAATGTGAAACAAAAACGAAAGACTAGAAAACACTGTTCGCTTCGTGCCCGGCGATTGCAACGAAGGCCTCGTTCGTTCGTTCGTACGTTCGTTTGCTTGCTTGCTTGCTTGCTTACTTGCTCGTTGGTTCGTTGGTTCGTTCGGTTGTTCGGTCGCTCGCGATGTGTACCAGCCGTGAGTCACGAGCCGGCAAAGTCGATTCCAGCGCGCCTATCGTAGGCCGGGCTCAAAGTGCAAGTGCCGAAGAAACAGTGCTGTACTACTCTAAACCATTCCCCCTACCCCTCTTCTAACGATCCTTTCGTTCTTTCCATATTCGACGCCATATTTTATCTTTTTTTCCCCCCCCTCCAAGAAAATCCTCCTTTTTTTTCAACGAAAAACACTGTTCGAATTTTGAATTATAAGAAACAGGGAAATGGGTTTATTTAATAAACGAATTCATATATCAATAGTTAAGTTCTGTTTTCGTTTACGAAATTCGTTTTATTGTCTTTAGGAGTTTGGTTAATTAGAGTTTAATCAAAAATATATTCTTTTTGCTATGGATATGTGAAATTCAATTCATCGAAGTCTTTAACAGATAATCTTTATTTTTCCATTGAGGAAATATTATGGAAAACATAGATCCCCGAACGGATACAAATCAATTGGTACTTTATTGAAAATAAGGTGATTAGAGTATCATTATTTTTCACCGCACGCTGTGAGCAAAAAGAGAGGAGTGGGGGTAAGGAGGGGGGAAAGCTTTGATACGGCACTGAATTGGAACAATACAGATACATCGGTACGATAAAAGAATGGATAGAGTAGAAGGATAGATGGATGGATGGATGGGTCGCATTTCCTATTCCACTTTTTTGCTTCTCGCGTCCCTGTTAAACAATCCTCCTCCTAGTGCGGGTGTTCACGAGAGCAAGAAATAGAGAAGAAAAAGAAGAAGAAGAAAACAGAAAAGTGATACGGAAAGCAAAGCACATGACGAATACGATTATTTCTCGTACGGGTGTCTTCTCACGATTGGAAGAAACATTTTTCTATCGTCTTTAAAATACATAGCAGCAACGCTTTTGCGTTACGCAACCGTTGTTTCTTTTTCTATGGACGTTTTAGTTGGTTGTGTTGGGATCGTGAAGAAGAGGATGGATAATAACGTTGTGTTAAGAAGTAGCAGCCAACGTGTTTTCTCTCTTCCTCTTCCTCTTCCTCTTCTTCTTTTTCTCTTCTTTTTCGTTTGAGAAATCCTTCGTTGTATATATATATATATATATAAAACGCGCGTGTGTTATTATCTACCCATTCGATTCCGATCTTTCCCGAGTTATTACGAATGCGTACGATCCTAAACTTTCGATATCTCGATGACGTTGATGGTACTACGCTAACTTCAGACAATTACCTTCACGCTAAGGTGAAACAATGTATCGAAACGTTTCTTCTTCTTCTTCTTCTTAATAATAATATCAGATTGCTAATCAATTTCTTTTTTTATACCTTGTTATCATTGATATTAATTAATTTTAAAAAGGAAATAAAATAATAAATAAATAAATAACGAGAGAAAAGAAATCTAATATTAATAATCTGGATGGCACGTAAGATTTGTTTCGAATCGTTTACCGACATGCGAACTTTTAATATTACCCACGCCAATTTAAAAATATGAAAGTTTGTAATATATTTCTAAAGAAATGTGCAATAAAAAGGAGGCCGTATGAAAGATGAACGTAGTATCTCTAGCCACGCGTTGCTTTTTCAAAAAGTTTCTCTCTAAAAACACGCGCGTATCATTTTATCTTAAGACAGTTGATATTATGATTGAAGGTAAAAGCATAATCTTTTGTTTAGCACGCGAAACACGGGGTTTTTTTTAAATAATAAACTATGTAAAAAAAAAGGTTGTTGCATTTTTTGAGATAATCAAAAAATGAAAGTTCAAAAAGTTTTAAAGGAACGAAGGAATTAATGAGAAATGATATTTATCATCGATCGTATTAAAGAGTCTAATGAGAGAAAATATAATCTAATAATAATAGCTAAATGAGATTATAATTTGACAGTTAATAGAAATCAAGATGAGAATAAAAGGAACAGATAAAGAGAGAGAGAGAGAGAGAGAGAGAGAGAGAGAAAATTGTGAAGGTTAAGAGGATATAACTCTCCTTTCAATTCTCCCTTCTTCAAGGACCTCCTTTTCCTTCTTCTTTCATTCCCCCTTCTCCACCATCTTCTACTTCTTCTTTCTACCCTAACTCGTGAAAAGAGTAATCGAACAACTCAGAAAGTCGGCCGCTCACGAAACGTGCTTTCGCGTTTCTCACATTGCCATGATCGCGACCTTCGTTCGAAGAATCGATCGAGTACATTTAAAAAGGAAAAAAATAAAAAAATTAAAAGAAAACGCTTGCACGGATTTAACAACAACCAACGAGCAAAGTGTAATTAACTTTTCTTTTCTACCGCCTTCTCTTTCATTTCTCTTTTTCTGTCCCATTAATCAAACCCACACTTATAAGATTCATCGATTATTTTTCTATAAGGTGGACCCAAAAGTTCCTAATTTTCCTTTTACTTGGGTTTAATTTTATTGAATATTTGTTTTGTTACATTTTATATTATTGTTTAATAATAAACCTTAAAAAAGAATAATTAGTATTGAAAATTACTTGTTAAAAACTTGTTCATTCCATTTAAAAATTTTCAGACTAATCCGAAGACTTTTAAGTTCACACCCTGTGTACTTTTTCCTTTCAAATGCATTTCCTTTCTTTACCAGGAATCTTCAACGAATTAATTAAAACTTATTCCTTATTCCAATGATGGTATTTAAAAACTGAAATCGGCTTAAATCGAATCTTCGTTAGGATGGTTTAAATTTTGTACCGTTTGCTTGGTAGATAAAACAGAATCCGTTAAAGGTTGTGATTATTAATCGTCTTTACCGAAGGAGAACCGATTTACAAGAAGTTAACGGTTTTAACCAGAAAGATAGATCGAAATAGATAAGACGATCGAATTAATGGTAATCGCAGGTGTTTCTACTTTTTTTTCTTTTTTTTTTCTTTTCTTTTCCTATCCTTTTCAATGCACACGTACACATTTGTACCTTTAACTCGTACGATTTAATGTTCTACCGCGATTATCGGTTTTAAAATAGTAGAAAATAGAAAGATAGAAGGTAGACGACTATCAGTGTAACTCTCCTTTCCTATCTTAATTAATTGCAATTCCCTGTTTAATCCGTTACCGTTCGAGAGATCGATTCTTGCACTTACTTCATTCATTCTACTTTCCATTTAGATCGTTTAGATCGATCGATCTAAATTAATCATGTTAAAAGAAAAAATAAAAGATAGAGAAAAAGAAGGATTATTAAGAGCTTCGTTATTTGTCTTGCAGTTTGGTAGTAATACGATTAGTATGCAATTATTCTATTGACGCAAAAAAAGAAATTCTCAACATTTTGAAACCTTCACAAATGTGAATTCGTTTATGATACATTTGAAACGATTTTCCTTTTTTTCTCTTTCACTCTCACTCGAAATGATCGACAAACGACTCTAACCTCTTTTTCTAAAACGTTTGATTCGGTTTGGTTTAACGTTTGCTGATTATAATTAAATGAGAGAAAAAAAAAGAAAACAAAAGATAAAATAAAATAAAATATAATTTCAATGAAAAAAAAAGAAAGGGTTTTATTTTTCTCGCCTCGTGAAAAATTCTTACGTCTTCTTTCGTTTTAAAATGTCGTCGAAGCGGAAGAGAAGAATATGGCGTCTGATAGTAGGAGGTAAAAGAGGAAAAATAAAAAGGAAAGAAAAAAGAAGAAGAAGAAGAAGAAGAAGAAGAAAAGGAAGCAATTAACGGATGAGAGAACAGACCTCGGTAAATTGTGCCACGTGACACAAAGGTGAACCTTTTCAAATAGAAAACTAAAATAGAAATACCAAGAATATAAAAGTTTAGGGCAGATCTTTAAGTGATCACCGAGAGGATTGATCGGAAATGAAACGAAACGGAATGAAACGGAATGAAACGAAATGTAGTGAAGTATGACGAAAAGAGTTTATGTTACAGAACAAATCGTGTCCTAGCTAGCGTGACACTACTACGGGTAACGGTGATTCATCATCACTCATCGTAGTACTGTTTTATGACCAAGAAGGAAACAAGAAAAATCTAAAGAAAAATGAGGGAAAGTAAAGTATAACTTTATTCTTATACTTTTGAAATATTTTCCCGTTCCACTTTCATATTTTCTCATAAACTAATCGTTTAGAAAATGACATTATGAAAAAATATCAGAGAGTTTTGTTATTTGTATAATTTCGTTAAAACGATTAATAAATGTATCGAACGTGAACGGTAATAAAATGTTTCTTAATTGTACAACTCGTATCGAGTTTGAATGTTAAAAAAAAAGACAACAAAATGGCGACACGGCCATGGTTGCACGTCATCTTTGATTCGTGCAGTCTTTAAATAATATAACTGCCGGTAATTATAACAGTAAATTAATTGTAAGTTTAAAAAAAACAATAACTTAAATGTATAATTTATTCGAAATAACGTAAATAATTGTAATAATAATAATATAAAAAAAAAACAAAGAAAAGTTATGCGAGTATATCAAATTAATATATTAGCTTTGTCTACTGTAATAATTATCATTTGTATATTATCGAAATAAACGGTGAAAAGGAAATATAATTGCCAAAGACAGATATAAAAACAAGAATAATAAATATTTTAAATGACATAAGTAATAAAACATTAATTATTTTCGCATAGATTGAACGGTAGCCGACAAAATGGCTACGAGGGTTTTCCATTGGCTTAGTCAACGCGGAAAAAAAAACAATTTGACATGATTGTAAAATGAACAAAAATAATAATTATTATCAAATATTTACAATAGATTAATAACAATTTGAAATACCGATTTGAAATTGACATAAATTTTAACGTCCCAATTTTATCCTTATTTTCTATTACATACTTCGTATCTTTTGATTTCCGGTTCTTTTTTTTTTTATAGTTTTCTTTTCTCTCTTTCAATCTTTCATTATTCTCGTTCCCGTTCCTGCTTCTCAACTGAACGTTGAATGAGTTTCACGGAAGGACGATTATCTAGTTCAGATCGGTTTCGAGGAAATAATACGCCATGGATATTTTTTTTTTCAAAAACTCTGTACCATATAACAGTAACCTAAATGTCAATGATCGTACAGACGCGGTGGTTAGTTCGCTTTCGATACGTTGCACAATTGTGTACAGGTGGCAGCACCATTCGGAAGCGTATCAATCTGTCGCGATAAAAAAAAAAATAAAAGTTTCGCGGGTAAATTTAAAATTGTCTATAATTTTTATTTTTTAACGTAACAGTAGATTTTTGTTATTAAGAAATGATTGATTTATCTTTCCTCCAAATAAAACGTCTACGTCTTCTTCTTCTTCTTCTTCTTCTTCTTATTTTTATATATAAAATAATTATTTGGGTAATATTAGGTTGTCAAGTATGAAATGGAGCAATTTTCAATTCAATTATGTGTATTTTTTGCTCCATTTCATAAGTTATGATCGTAATCGAAATATTATTTATAAAATAAAATAAAGAAAATAATTATTGTAATAAGTTAAAAATATAGATGCAGATGATAGAAAAGATTCGAATCAATTGGTTAAAGCTTAGAAAGTAATCTTGAATTTAAAAACTAGATGTTACATGAGCATCACACGTTACACACGTTGAGAGAGAGAGAGAGAGAGAGAGAGAACCCTTTCGTTATACGATATGCGATATTTATATATAAAGAAAAGATAAATATCGTTCTTTCTTAGAAATGCTCGATTATTAATAGACAAGCCTAACGATGTCTCCACCTTTTCCTAGGCGTGTCTTTTTAAAAGATACCATCACCGTCGTACATCAGAAAGAAAGAACAAGTCAAGATAGGAAGTCGTATTATTATATGTTAACAATTTAATTGTTTATTATATACGTGTTTAAGTATAAAATAATAGATTAAAATTTTGTTCTACTTCTAATTTTTCTAACTTCATATTTCATTTATTTTATTTATTTTATTTATTTTACTCTTTCGTGTCTCTAGCGACCTTTAAACGGATCGTACTATGCGTATTATGCAAAGCGAGTCGTAACGAAATAATTAATAATTAATTCTCAAACAACAATAAATATATTCATCTTGTCCTAGTTATTATTGAAGAAGAAGAAGACGAAGAAGAAATTATTTTGCTGGAAGGAATCTGTTACACAAGTAAAAGGTCTGTATCATTTGGATTTTCATTTATTCTGATATTAACAATAAGAAGAATATATTATATAATATCAAGAAAGTTGCATAATCAGCATCAAGTAAAGGAAAAGAGAAAGAAAGAAAAATAACAAAAAATAAATATATAAGATAAAGTTTAATTTTAGCCAATTGCAAATAGGATCTCGAATCGCAAAATGTTCGTCTAACAAAGAACTGGGGGCTTTTTCACGAAACTGCAATTTCTTCGACATGAAAGAAACTCGACCTTTGACATTAAAAAGACCTCCTTTTCTTCTACATATTTCTCTTGCTTTCTTTCTTTTTTATCTTTGTCACGGTCGATTCTTTCTTATTACGTGTTTTCTTCTTTCAAAAAAGTATCAAAATTACGATTATTAATTTTGCATTTTCAAATCAAATAATTCGTCGTCGAATCTTTTGAATTTATTTTTGTTGACTGTAAAATAATATTCCTAGACTCGTGTGGTTTTATAATCTGAAAGAGAAATTAACTTTTTGATCACCTTTTCTTGTAAATAAAAACAATCACGAGTTAATCGTTGAATTTTTAATATACCAACATAAGAAATATTATAAAAACAATTTTGTATCCAAACCGAGGATAGTAATTCATTTGTAAAAGATATCCAATAATTTCCTATCAAATTATTCTTGCCACTTTGTATTTAATTGTATCAAATTTTTTTAATTTTTTTTATTTAAAGTGAAATCAATTTACTAGATACTTCTAATACGTCATATCAAACATTAAGATTTCGTTAAGTATCATTAAAAACAAATATATTGAGTTATATAATAGAAACAACAAAAAAAGAAAAGGTTGAGAAACGTTGATAAATATCAAACATGTAATAAAATTTGATTATTATTCATAGTAGATGAATAATATTTCTCTCATTCTTGTCTTTCGGTACACAATTGATAAATATGCGAAAAGAAATATATAAATGAGTTATTTTAAGAAGACATTCTTTGAGTAAGATAATAATAAATAATAATAATGATAGGAATGAAGAAAGAAGGAGGGAGGGAGAGAAGGGATTACGTACTCGAAAGAAAATTTCCATTCTCTTCCGACTGCTAGATTCCTGATACGAGAAAACGGAGGTTCTTTTCTTTCTTTCTTTCTTTCTTTCTTTCTGATTCTAGTTTTTTTTTCCTTCATCTTCTTCTGTAGGTATAAACACAGAAATACTAAGAAAGTATTGCCAAGCTTTTATAGTTTTACGATTCATACAATCTGGTCGTGTTTAATGTTAAGGACTTTTGGCTAATTTCAAACGAAATTACTGACAAAAATAACATTTATCGGTTTAAGTATAGCGAAACTTATAAAACTTTGAATAATTAAAAATTAAGTATGTGTATGTAAGTTGCTATAATACAGGTACATAATCCTTGTACTAATCAATTAAATTAAATTAATTAAATAATGTTTATTTAGTTGTTTGTCAAATTCAATTTACACACGAATCCGTATTATCAGAAGCTCGTATTTCCTGCACAAATTAACCCAATTATGCTTATTAATAACAAACAAGGATATTGCTTGTTTAAAATAAACGATGTACGCGTATTTGTTTGAATATTATTAAATCATAATTAAAAAACAAAAAAATATATTTAACAAAATTTCAATTAAAATTGTTTACCTGTGAAATAACAGTGGTTGCACAGTTATGTTAAATCAGGTTCGTTAATCAAAATAACATTCCAAGAGTATTCTGGTCGCGGATTTAGTTTTAAACAAGGTTTCACTTTAAAAGTTAGATAAATAAATTTGTCAGATGGGTAAAGTCAAGAACGAATTTGAGAGAGAGAGAGAGAGTATACGAAGATGCATCATCGTCCACCACTTGACGTTCGCACGTGACATGATGACTGTGATTTATTGATCGTAAATATGGTTTAACAATACACCCATTAGAAGTATCAACTATGTATATTTATATGTATCTATGTATGATACGTTTGATACGATGTATACGTGAGTACCACAATCTTTCCCGCAAAAATGATTTTAACATATTTTCCAAATACACGAAAGTTCATTCTCCATGTGAAAACATATCTTTCATGCATTGTTAATTTGTATTCAGAAGTTAATATTTGTTGATTCCAAGTAATATAAATTCTCTTGTAACCGTGGAAAAAAAAATCTCATTCCATAGAGGGTTAAATTAAATAAAAAATTGCAAAATTTTACGCGAGTGATGTATAAATCTTAGAATAAATGTGTTAGTTAGTTAGTTAGTTCGTTCGTTCGTTCATTCGTTCGGTCTGTTTGATTTGATTTGATGTCGTCAGTCACGTGCTTCTTTTATTCATGTAAACAAACACGTTCATTACACTTGCAGTATAATAAAACAATTTAACAAATGCATTGACAAAATTAGTTTTTAGATTAATACCTCTCGTCCAACCCCCTAGCACCCCCTCATAGGCGCCTACCTACCGTTTCTAGAAGAACACAAATGTTAACGTGTTTGTCGAAAGGCTTTTCATTGGCGACAAAAGAGTTATAACTGGCAGACGGTATAAACTATATCTAAATGATCTAATAATTCTCTTACGGTAAAAGGAAAATTTTTCCATTCTCTGACATCAATAAGATATACAAAGTTGAAACAAATATCCTTAGCGGATGATACTAAAAATAATTATCTAAATATGGAATAATGAGGTATCCTCTAAGGGGATTCGTAGTTTAACAATCTTACAATTATAAATTAGATCAATAAATCTTCAAATTTTTCTTTATCTCGTATATCATTTATTATCTTTCTTTCTTTTTCATCAAATGAAAAAAGTTCAATTTATAAATGTAATTTTATTTTTAAATGTTGAATTAGTACGATTGATTATTTTTATTAAAAAAGTCATAATAATTTATGAAAAGAAAAAATAAAATAGAGACACACCTTGATATAAAAGAAATAAAGAGTTGAATTAAATGAGAAGTGGAAATAATCTAAACTACTCACAATTTCAAAGAGATTCTCTTTTCGGATTACAAATACCATCACCGCTATTACTATAGCACCTATTACTTGGGTACTCGACTAGCACAATAATTAATTGCGCGTTTGAGTATATTTACGAGAAACCGGTTTCTATTCAGACTACGACCATCTAACAAACTTGATTCTCAACTCCTCGAACACCCTCCTAATAGAGTAATGAGAAAATGAAAGAAGATTGGAGAAATCCTTTTCCTCCACTTTTAAAATACTTAAGAAGAAGGATCATCAGATCCTTATTTAATCTCTACGACGTTTATACTTCGAATGAAAAGAAATTCATATTTTCTTCAAGAGAGGAAATATTTTTATTGTCACGGAAGTGTCTTCGATTTCTTTCATTCTGATAAATTATTTTACGATTGAATGTAAAATTTTTAAATATTCTATATATTAGGTTGCCAAATATGAAATGAAGCAAAAAATGCACATAATTGAATTAAAAATTTGCTCCATTTCATACTTGACAACCCAATACATATATCATCGCACGAATGTAATCAGGAAAATTAACAAAAGCCGACTTTGAAA